>CAJNDT010000486.1:28158-196969 GCA_905221615.1 Symbiodinium sp. CCMP2592 | reverse complement strand
CCTGCTCCAAATATTCCGGAAAATTTTGTGGCAGGCTTCCGGGGTGAGGTGGGCTCAAAAAAGAAGACGAGCTCCAGGGTTTTTTGGGAGTATAGACGAATACATCATTTCGATATGGCGAATACACATATGCTAGAAATATTATTCACCCTTCTTTCGGGTTCTATCAACGCTTTAAATATCAATGTTGATTTTGCAACATCGACAACCTAGATGTATTGTTATATATCATATAGCAACACCAATACATACTCCATTATTCCGCTTACAAGCAATACATTCATTCACAGGCACATCAGAACTGTTTTTCCTTTATTTCTAAGTTTGAACTGAACCAGATATGAACAGAATTAGGTACTTCACCAAAAGCATACCTACATAATGAGAATCGACTTCATAACTACCACATGTGTGCGAATTTGTAGTTGTCAGTGAGAGAGCGTATGGACTGAACTGTGTGACCCAATATCTCAACAAAACCCAGCCGAGGCAAACGACTGCAACCAGAACTCATGCCTTTTTCTCGCGATCCGTCTCACGCGGACAGGACAGCAAATCTAAAGTGCTAGACGAACAATCGAAACTTCGCCCTCTTTACCCGCAAACGCCTGCCCTGATCCCTGGACTGCAACACCTTAAGCCCAAGACTTAGACTCTTCATGATTTCTGTGTGCTGTCCTTCGGTCCCTTGTCGCTACATCTCCGATCAGCCTATCCTGCATGAAACAGCAAACTTGTTCTCAAACCCTACATCCTAACCATGGATCTTCACGCCCGCGGCTGTCGACCGCAGGCAGTCTGGTCCAAGCTGCCGCGCGGGTTTGGCCCTTGGGGGCCTCTTAGGTTCTTCAACAGTTTATGGTTGCCAGGTTTTGAACCTGCGGGTTTACATTCCCATACACTATAAGAGCGAGGTGTTGGGGTATACAAGTCTCAGTATAAAGAGACATAGTTTTGAGGCCGCTATTGCAGAGCTTTGAGCTTTGAGAAACTTTAAGCTGGGGTACTCCTGACGCAAAGCAAAAGTTGCAGAACCTGTAGGACCAGACTGTAGTACACCCGGAACCAGGATCCTTTCCCCGTGAAGTCCCTGAGCTTCAGCAGCCAAGGTCCTGAGTCGATTTTTGGAACTCCAACACCTCGTTTTTGCAGAACATAGCAAGCCGTATTACAATTGAAAGCATACTGCTCGATAGAGGGGTCTTGGAATCTATGGTGCTGTACTATACAGTGAGTATTTATGTCTTGGGGCTCAGCGGTTTCGTGTTGTCGCGATGAGAGGGTTGGCTAACTTTCGGATGCAGGTCCCTGAACTCGGCGACCTTCATGTCGATAATTGCAATATCACAGTCTGCGTGTGCATGTTGAATGTCGTGTATGCTAGGCTGGAAGGCCGTGCATCCCTTGTTCTCTTCATTTGGTTGCCATTACAACTACTGCACCCGCTGCTGCTGCTGCTGCTGATTCTGCTGTCACCACCAGTACTACTACTCCAACTTCGCGCCGCACTAACATTCATACTCTCTGCGCCTCGACTTTTCTACATGCTCGTGCATGCACTGTATGTATTTCCCCATTGGGCCTATTTGTGTGTCGAAACATTGCGGCTAGCATCATGGAAATCTTGTAAGCCCCAGAGAGCTACGTCTCTCAGCAGCGGCCGAACCCACATCGCAGGCCTACCTTGGCACTCAGATGTCCGCGAAGTTGATCTCCTCCTGGACCTGAGGAAGCTGACAACCAAGCATGGAGCGACCTTTAGTGCGCGGAACGGCTTTAGTCTTACTCTTGAAGGCTTCCCTCAATAACTCAGCTGAAAAGTCCAGAGATTGGACCTCAGGACCTGGAAACTTAAAAAATTGGGGGGCCATGGGAAGTTCGCTCAGGGTTTGCGGAGTTATCATGTGAGGCTTGAGCTTTAAGCCGGAAACATTGCAACCGAAAAGCTGGACGGCGACGACGACTACTGCTACTCCTACTTCTACTGTCATTATTCCTATTATTATTACTACTACAATAACTACTACAATAACTATTACAATAACTACTACTACTACTACTACTACTCCTACTCCCACTGCTCTAGCTCCGCTCCTGCCCCGAAAAGGGCATGGTCCTTGCTTGCTAAAGATGCGACTGAGTTTGAAACCCCCAATTTCAATTTCAATAGAGCTGAATCCTGAACCCCGAATGGGAAGCCCTAAACCCTAAACACGGAATCCTAAACTCTAAACCCCAAATTCGAAACCCTACGCCCTAAATGCGACACCCCGAGAAACCCAAAGATCTGATGAAGCACGGGAGACCCGGGTGAGGACGTCGGAAATCTGGGTTCGACTTCAGTCGTCTGAAGAAGCAAAACAGCGGCCTTAGCTAACTAAAATAGGTGTTGTGAACGAAAACAGGCAGCATATATTCCGACGCCTGTATTCAAGCTTCCGGCTTTGGGGTTGGTTGAGGGTTTCAACCAAAAACCCCTGAACACCTAAATTCATGGCATCGAAGCTCTGACCCTTTCACGCTCAACGTCCTGCTGCGCCACTCCCTTACCCTTAGACCTTGTTGTAACCAGCACTCGAAAGCTTTCTGGATTTCGGGCTCAACGTACAGGCCCAAAAGTTTGCCTACAGAATGTGCTTCCCGTGTATTCACGCCGCAGGTGACACTGTCTAACAACGCTTCTACGCAACCCTATTTTGGACAACACAAGCCCTTAAAGCCTGCAGCAGCTAAACCCCAAAGAACCGTCGGCACCCCCCAGGCCTTCGTCAGGTCTACATCTGAATCACCAGATTCGTCCTGAAGCAGCAGAAACAAGCCCCTCACCCATAAATCCCAAGACGACAAAGGGCAGTCTGTAGGGGTTAGATAAACGATTACGGTCCGAGGGATTTAAAGAATTTAAGGTTTGCTATTTAGCTTCAAAATTGATGTTGTTTGGCCTGACAGTGGTGTTTAGGTTATCGGTTCCGGTTAATAAAGAATAAGGTTTACTCCACGGCGGCGCTTAGCGCAGACGTTGGGTTTAACACCCGGGTTTGGTGTTCCGGGCCGGTCCACTTATGCTACTCCTACCACTCCCACTTCTTCTTCGACGAAAACTACTACTACTGCTACTGCTACTACTGCTACTACTGCTACTACTGCTACTACTGCTACTACTGCTACTACTGCTACTACTGCTACGGCTGCTACGGCTGCTACTGCTACTACTACTACTACTACTACTACTACTACTTCTACTACTTCTACTACTACTACTACTACTACTACTACTACTACTACTTCTACTTCTACTCGCTAGTGCTCCTACTTCTACTCGCTAGTGCTGCTACCAGAACCGCTTTTGGTCAGGGGGATCGGATGTTGGCCTCGTAGTAGGAGCAGCAGTAATAGCAGTAGCAGCAGCAGCGGTAGTAGTACTCGTAGTCGTAGTGGTAGCCGTAGTCGTCTTTCAATAAAGATAGGTTGGTCAGGCGTGCAGGGTGCATGTTCGAGAACTGTTTGCAAGATTATATGTAGGAGTCCAAATCGCCAGGCATTGCTGGTCCTGAGAGTTCCTGGCCATATGTAGCGTGTACAGCACGCCAAGCCCAGGAAAAAACCGAGCCCAAATATTCAGGCCCCTACATCAATCTTGTGGAGCTGTCAGGTGAAGAGTCTAGCCTTCTTGGGCTGTCGGGCTTGCATATTCTTGCTCAAGAGATCTCCAGCAAAGTCTTTTGCAAGCCTTCGAAGGGAACTTTACTCTAAGATAACGAAGTCAAATAGATATGACAGCTATGACTAGCCACAACAGCTGTGGCAATTGCTACACTTACAAGAACCCTCATACTTAGAACAACAACAGCAGCCACTGTATCTATAGTGGATCAGAACCCATTTGCCTCAGCAAGTAGTAGTACGACGACTAAACACAGTACATTACTACTGCGAGCAACACGGGTAATACCATTCTGCATCCTCCTCCCACTACACACTACTGCTGCTACTACAACTACTACTGCTGCTGCTGCTTCCACTATTATTATTACAACTACTATGGTGGTTACTACTACTACTACTACTACTACTACTACTACTACTACTACTACCACTACCACTCCACGGGGGAGCACATACGCGCAGATGCAACCGGCACCAACGATGGCTCAACAGGCGCAACCGTGGAGCGCCGACTAGCCTTCGTGCTGGCATTGCTGTGACGGGATGTACCTCTGCTGATTGCAGTCGGCATGGGGGCATACGTCATGCTGCAGCTCATGCCGCAGCACTATGGGGCAACGACATACCAGGCGATGCGACATGCAACATGCCGCTATTCCACAGGTGCAGGGCTCTGGTATCGCTTTTGGGGGCGATTTGACAGCCTCGACTCCACAGGGGACTGCGGATGCAACGATGGCGGTGCAATCAGTGCCTGTGTTCTCGGATGCCGCGGCGATGAATGTCCTGATGAGTGCTCTTGAGCATGCGGATGCAGCTTCCACTTCGGCAGGTCCTGCTTCGATCCTCCATAATGGTGCTGATGATACCCCACTGGATGAAGATAAGCAGTTGCCGAGGGAGTCAGGTGTGACGGATTTCCACTTCGATCAGATGGACTAGTCGTTAGTTGTCCGAAGGAATGGCAATGGCCATGCAGCTTCTAAGTCTTCTAAGTTGCCGAGCGTTATACGCTTGTCCTCGTTTTGCATCAGACACCGGTGCGGCGATCATGAATGAATGAATACCACTACCACTACCAGTACTACTACTACTACTACTACTACTACTACTACTACTACTACTACTACTACCACTATTACTACTACTACTACTACTACTACTACTACTACTACTACTACTGCTACTACTACTACTACTACTCCTACTACTACTACTACTACTATTACCACGACGACCACGACGACTACTACTTCTACCGTTCACAACCTCGTTGAAAAAAAAGCAAGAAGCCCCCAGAAACCTAATTGCTAGTTTTTTTCGCACCCCCCTTTTTTGAACAACATGTCACTGCTGCCTTGTCTTCGGCCTCAGGCTCCTGGCATCAGGGAAATACGGGCGTTACTATCGGGTTTAGGGTTTAACTTTTTGTTTGTTTTTAACTGCGCGGGGCTTAGGGTTTAGGGTTTCGGGTTTGGGGTTCAGGGCAGCTTGAACCATAAGTAACTCAGTAGAACACAAGAATGCCCTGTTCTAGTTATTAGGGCACTAGCGCCAGGGTCAAGGGGTTGTGTACTCTGGGTTATTTATTGGTAAGTAGCTTAACTTCAGTTACCACCGTACAAAGTAACTAGTGTGACCCGCAATTTTTCCAAGTCAAACTAAGTTCCTTAACACGAACCGCGGAAAGGAGATTCCACGGTGTGGCGAGCTTTGGCAAACCTTGGTAACAAAAATGTGAGTAGCACAGGCTGTTGAATTTGCGGCAGGCACTATATCTGCAACCAGTCACAGCTACTCAGCTACTGAGATTCCCCTAACTACTGACGTATCTTCAGCTCAACAGGCGACGGCACTCCTTGCAACTCTGGTAAGACTCTATAAGCGAGTTTCCGAAAATTCCTAGATTCAAGCCTGAAGCCTAACTCTGAATGAACAGCATTACTCTTTGATTTGACGGCGTCCCAGGACCTTACTCGAAGCCCCCATCGAGAATATGGGCTTTACAGTACTCCAGAATACGCTGTAAGATCCCAGAGGGGCCAAAACCCCACCGACAACTCTTGAAAGACCTCATAGTCAGTATGGCTTTATTGCATCGTTTCCTGACAGGCCATGTGCAGTCACCAAAACCCCTACTACAAGTCATACTTCATGTGAAGCCAAACCTCCGTCCCCTAAGCCCTACCCCTCAAACCCCAAACCCCAAAGCCCCTGAACCAGCAGTGATCAACAAGACCCTAAACTCTAAAGGCCTAAAGCCAAACACCCAAAACCACCAAAACCCCAAACCCCCTAAACCCCCTTAACCCCAAAAACCCTAAACACCCTAAACGCCCAAAAGCCCTAAACCCCCAAAAGCCTTAAACCCCCCAAACACCCTAAACCCCAAAAGCCCCAAAACCCTCCCCAAACCCTCTAAACCCCCTAAACACCCTGAACCCCAAAAGCCCTAAACCCCCAAACCACCAAAACCAGCCAAAACCCCCTAAACCCCAAAAGCCCTAAACCCCCAAAACCCCCAAACCCACTCCCCAAACCCCCTAAACACCCTAAACCCCAAAAGCCCCAAACCCTAAACCCCAAAACCCCCTAAACTCCAAAAGCCCCAAACCCCCCAAAAGCCTCAAACCCCCAAAAGCCCTAAACCCCCAAACCCCCTAAACCCCAAAAACCCTAGATACCCTAAACGCCCAAAACCCCCAAACCCCCTACACCCCTAAAGCCCCAAACCCCCTAAACACCATAAACCCCAAAATAACCCTAAACCCCCCAAGCCCCCAAAATAACCCTAAACATCTTAAGCCCCAAACACCCCCTAAACCCAAAAAGCCCCCTAAACCCACCAAAACTCCAAAAGCCCTTTGTGCCTTGGGAGCCCTTGTCTCGGACTTGGGGCGCCTTTGTCGGCTCTGGGGGTTACACCAGGGTTAGAAGGGGCCCCCACGGCCCTAATATAATCCTTATAGTCACTATTACAGGCTTAGGGCGTTTTGAGGGTTTAAGGTTTTTTGGGGTTTTGATAGGGCTTAAGGTGATATGAGGGTTTAGCGGTTTTGGGGTTTTTGATAGGGCTTTGGGCGATATGAAGGTTTAGGGGTTTTTTGGGGTTTTGATAGGGCTTAGGGCGATATGAGGGTTTAGGGGTTTTTTGGGGTTTTGATAGGGCTTAAGGCGATACGAGGGTTTAGGGTTTTGGGGTTTAAGGTCATATTGTTAGAGTTATGTTGGGGTTATACTAAGGTTTAGCGCCTACTGTGGAGTTCCTAGGGTTTGGAGTGGGTTTCAGGTCGTTTAGAATTTGCAGGAATTAGTAGCTTCAGGCTACTATGAGGTTGCCATGGATTGGGATTCATACTGCAAGTCTAGTTCAGGTGGTTCAGGTGCTAGTCGCGGGTAGTAGCGGTAGTAGTAGTAGTAGTAGTAGTAGTAGTAGTAGTAGTAGTAGTAGTAGTAGTAGTAGCAGTAGTAGCAGCAGTAACAGTAGTCGTCGTAGTCGTAGAGCCCTGCTCTATTCCCTCAGCCCCGAAACCCTCAATCCTAAACTAGTGCTGAAACTCACCCAAGAGATGGAAGCCTGCAAGCAGGTTCCCCATGCCATACCAGGGGCGGACTCTAGTCTTGTCACTGCTCTTGCTATAGATGCTGTTATTGAGGAGCATTTTCGACCGCACAGCCGTTAACGCTGTTCCCCATAAGCAAAAATAGCTCTGCAACTCTAACCTTACAGTCGCAATTTCACGACCCCAAATCCCGACACTCTTTTCCCGAATCCTGCCAATAATCACCACTCGATGAAATCCCTCACAACAAGGTCTATAAGATTATCCTAGCTATCTTAATTCCTCAAACCCTCACCCGCGAACAACAATCTTTGAATAATCTTTGCTGAACCGACAACCCTCAAAGCCTCAAGCCCTAAAGCTGAAATCCTTAAACTCCAAACCCTCAAGCCACCAACCCCAAACCCTGAAACCTGAGAAATCGTTCCCAAGCTTCCCCCAAACCTGAACTTTGACACCCGCATAAACTGGGATCTGGGTCCCTAGACCATAAACCCTCAAAAACCCTCTACCCTCAAAAACCCCAAAACCTCAAAAACAAAAACACATGAAGAACCCTGCCTAAAACCTCAAAGAACCCTAAATCTCAAAAATCCTTAAACCCTTCAGCAACCCCTAGGCAACCTAAACCCTAAACCCCTCTAAACCCTAAACCTTAAATCCCTTCAGAAACCCCTAGGTTCCCGAGCTTCGGTGTCGCCATGGGAAGGCTACCCCCATAGCCCAGGTAGCTTGGAGGCCTTCCAAACTCTCCCCGGTTTAGGGGTTTAGGGTGTGGTTTAGGGTGTAGGGTTTGTAGAAATTGCTGCCGGGTGTTGCTTGTGCTTTTTGGCTGGGCAAGGCTGGGCTGGACTACCGCTGGGCTGGGCTGCTGCTGGGCTCTCTTCGCGCACACTTGAGGAAAATTCGAAACTATTGAAGATGCAGTTCGAAGCGAAGGTGACACAATTTCTATCTATGTTGCTCGTGAGGGTTTAGCGTTTAGGGCTCCGGTTTAGGATTTAGGGTTTCTTTGGAAGGATCCAAACGGGTTCTATAGGGGTTTAAGTTTTCATCTTTGTGGAATCGAAAAAGGTTTTGGTGCTGTTGAACTTTCTGCTTTTCTCTTTTCTTCAGGTTTCGATATAGTTTCGGAACTTGTCCTGCTTTGTTTAAGTTTGAAAGGCTTCCAAGATGGTGGGCTTGGATTTCGGGCCACGTTCATTGGGGTTCCGGGACTGTTGGGCCGTCACCAACGTGAAGTAAGGTTGTTGTGAACGGATTCGAGGTGTTAAGGTTCGCGGGCTCACGGATCGCAAATCCCCCGCGAGCAGGGCTTGATCACCTGCAGGGTTCGTTGAGGAAAGGGCTACGGGAAAATCTCGTCCGCGACACTTTAAGCCCAAACCCACTAGAGTCACCACAATGTCTTAAACAGTGCTTCTTGATTTCGAGTTTCTGAGCCTCTTGCGACCATACTCTTTCTGTTGGCATCCTGGCGATTCCCAATCCGCTACCTCTTCGGCTCGCCTTCCTTCTTTTTGAGGTCTCCTAGATGTCTTGTAGTATCCTTAAGGGTGCCTAGTGATCCCTAATTCTCCCTAGTACTCCCTAAGGTTCCCTTACAGTCCCCTAAGGATTCCTTATACCCTCCCCCCTTGAACCACCCTCCCTTAAGGATCCTATAAATGTCGATTTCGACAGCCCCAAAGCTATTCATACGTACAAGTAGGGCTCTACACTAGACCAACAATGAAACTACACACTCCCCCAAACCGGTTACTGGTTTCAGGCTTATAACTCCTTTGTATCATGAGAACCACCGAACTCCTGCTAAACCCTGAACACCAAACTCTAAACCCTAACCTAGAAACCTACCACCCGAAGACTTACAAAACTCCACCACATGCTGTCAGGTGGCCATCCCAGCGGCACTGCTGCGCTGCCTGCAGAAGGCTCTTGCAGCTCGTAAGGGTCCAAAGAAGCTTAGAGGGTTTGAGGGCTCGGGCTTCGGGCTGATATAGGTGTTCTCTAAGGACTGCCATCAGGGTTAGAAGGGTCCAAGAAGGGTGATAGAAGCTTCCGGGTTGAGCAGATTGATTGGAAAATGTAAGTGCGGAGAGCTCTTTCTTTGGGAAGGGCTTGAAGGAACCCCTGAGGTATAGTATGGGGTATGGGTTCATTACTCCGACCGCTGTATAACCCCAAAACCGTAAGCCCCAGATCTCCTCAAGCCCAGATTACTGTTGATGGACAAAATCCTGCATGACCCTAAGGACTCTAAACTATGGGAACTATGGTATATGCCTTATAAGGGGTAATGCAGGATTTTGTCCATCAGCAGTACTATAGGGGCCTGAACCATTACCAATACTACTTTGGGAGTTCCTTATTATAATTATAGTATAACGGGCCCCAAAACCCTAGTCTAATTGAGGCCCCGAGAAAAGCGAGCCATCAAGAGACTAGAAGGGTAGGCTTTGTTTGGGATTGGGGCTTAGGGACATTCTTTGTGTTCGGGCTCAGAGGGCTTGCACGTTCAGGATCCAGGATTCCAAATTTTGGGTTTCCGTATCTTGGGCTTGCGGAGAGATGGGATCTCGGTTGCATGGTGTTGGTATGGGGTTTCAGATTACTGGGGTTCGGTGTTCCATGGCCCAGGTTTGTGACTTGTGTGCGAAACTTTGAACTAGCATCCTTCGTCCAAGTGCGACATGCAACCGTAGAGCTTGCAAAAGCGGTGGTTTAGGGTTTGCGACTTGGGGGTTGTCCATGCAGGGTGTGAGGTTTCAAGATTGCCGGCTTGGTTTGAGAAGGCTTGTTGTCGCAAAGCTTCCATGCCCTGGCCCTGGCACAAAGCCCGAAATCCGACGTATTCAACGCCAAGCCCTACTAAATCCTGCAGTTCGCCGGAAGGACTGAACACAAAGCCCCACAGCTACCCTACTCCTGCACTCGAAACCCTCTTCATAACACCCAGGCTCTAAACCCTAAACCTCTAACCCCTAAACCTCTAACCCCTAAACCCTAAACCTCTAACCCCTAAACCCTAAACCTCTAACCCCTAAACCTCTAACCCCTCATCAAACCTCCCAGACATCCCGTGCCGCCTTCATGCTTGTCACCGTCGTGGTCGGATGACCTGGCCGTGGCCAAAACCATCTGCGATAACAGCCCGATGCGGGTTCTAAACTGTTTCTTTGACAGGCTGAGGGTTTAGGGGCGAATCGTATGATAAACATACGTTATGTTTATATTGATATCATATCCATCTTATTATACTTTAACTCCTCTTAAATCTTCTGTGCGGTTGCCGAGTTTCTAAATATTCACTGCGGCACGACATCCTAAAGGAACACCCAAAACGTAAAGACACAGTACTTTGCACGCCTCAGCGCTCTCTTCATATAATCATCTACTAACCCCACTCCTACGGTATAGCTTGGGATAGCATATGAGTACATGATCTCTGGCCTGAAGCTCTACAGGCATGATTTGTTGTGGCGACAGCCTCGGGGACGTTCCCGCAACGAACCTCTTCAGGGGTTTAGGGTTAAGGGGTTTAGGGTTGCAACCTTAAGCCACTCTGGGAAGTCTTTAGGGTCTAAGGGTTTTGAGAAGATTAGGATTCTGCGTCTGTTAAACCTTCGACACCTTGCACCTGCAACCCACTGAACCCCAAACCTTGATTCAAGCGGAAGCCTCGATTCTCCATATCTTGAACAGTAGCTTCTGTGAGAATTTGGGGCTCGAGGTGTACTTATTCTGCTGCTAGATCTAAGTTGCACAATTGAGGGACAGTGGGCTCGGAGGAAGCTTTACTACAAGTATTATATACAGGTCTATTCATAGTCATTCATTTTTACATAGATACTTCGCTATGAATAGAGTATCCTCCTGACCCCTAGCCTTCGTCGGCCGCGGTGCTTCCGCGAGCTGGGTGACCGGGATGCCCTGACGAGGATCTTCCGGCTCAAGTTTTGTGTGTTTTGGGTTTAGGGTTTACGACTGTGCTCTTCTTGCAAGGAAAGGCTTCATTGTTCGGAGATCTGGAAAATTTGTCACTTGCGTAACTGCTTCGGAAGGATTCATATAGGGTACATGAGGGGTGTTTGCTGTGTTTGCACTGTCTGGGTGATCGAATCAAATTTCTGGCCTCGGTGCTACGCACTTGGCCCTAAGCTACCGCCGCTCCTAACTCGGGTTCCCATGCACAACCCTAAACCCTAAACTTTGCATCCCAAACCTTAAGATTTCCAACAGCAAAGGTCAGACGAATCTCGCGACCCCCAAACCCGTAGATGCCTAAGCCCTGCACCTGACATCCTAAGCCCGAAACTCTTTAGTAATCCCAAAGCCCTGAACCCCTAAACTCTGAACCCCAATATAGTACCTAAATAGTAGGATCCTTATTATACGGACCCCCAAATCAGGTACCAGATTACCTTGCCTGGAGCGTTTCCGGCGCTTTTCTGCTTCAGCGGCCTTCCGAGGACCTCAGGGGTTTTCGGATAGGTAGGTCTTTAATTTAGGGTCCCTTTTAGGATCCTTTCTGTAAGGGTGCCGTGATTAGGGGTTTCGGGTTTGGGATTAAGGTTTAGGGCTTAGGGAATAGGTTTCAAGATTCCATGGTCCGGGTTTAGGGTCACGGGTTTGGGAATACGGTTTGGGGAATAAAGTCTATAGGGTCTTAGGTTGGGGGTTTCGGTCTTGGGAATACAGTCTAGGGAGTCGGGTTTGAAGCTTAAGGTTTCGGGTTTAAGGAACATGGAATAGGGTTTAGGGACTCGGGCTTAAGGTTTGGGGTTCAATGAATAAGGATTGGGGATACGTAGAAACAGTTCCTTCTTCGGGTTCCCTGTGATCACTAAACTATAGTATGCCCCTGTCCCAATTATACCTCCAACCTTGGCCTGAACCCTTGAACTACTTAGAGGATCATGGGACTTAGTAAGTAGGTTATAATTGGGGGTATAAGTCCCCTAAGTGGGGTTATCCTAATTATAACCTACTTATAACCCTACTTACTAAGTCCCATGAACCCTTGAACTAAGGCCATAACTCCAATGTCAAGTCCACCGACCGTCTCTGAATTCGCCAGGTAAGCTCTCACACCTCAACTAATCCGAGTGTGCGAGGCCTACAGAAAATAACTTTCTAAGGTTTCATAAGAGTATATGATGCTCAGCAGGCGTTCTCAGATACTGTGGCGTCGCCATTGTGCCAACTGACCTGTAGTCGTCGCAATGCGGGAAGAAGTGAAGCTGGACATGTTCAATACCCTTTATAGAGTTTCTCAGTTCCTTGCACGTATCAGCTCATTAAACCTATTCGCGAAGGTGCGCTTTCACATCGGTCTTGCTCTTCAGGTAGTTCGTGGTTTTTGACGATTTGGGCATGCCCCATTGCTGAAGAAGGCTGCTGGACAGGTGACTGTAAGCAAAGAGATGCTACGGACTTGCTGAACTTGCTCAAGCTTTTGATGTCTCAGGTCTCCAGACACTGCAAGACAAGCGGCTTCGGGAGTGGAAGCTCGTAACTTATTCGCCTCGCCCCGATGCAGTCACCCAGGAGATTATATCAGCCGAAGCTGAAGTGCAAGTTCAGTTTCAAGTGCCGCAGGGACCTCCTTCGTCACGCAGGCCCTCGCTCCGGCACACCTTCGCTTGAGCAGGAAGTGGTTGTCAGTGTCAGAGATGGCAACTTTGCCTTGGCAACGCGCTCAGCATCCTTCTCGTCAGAAAGGGTAACGATGATGGTGTTGTCCACGACACCACCCTTTGGTACAGGGCTAAGAGGGTCACCGAAGTCTTGTTTCCTGGGCCCATCACCCAAGAGCCAAGAGCCTTAAACCGTGCATGCCAAAGTCAAAGCATCTAAAGCTTCTGATTAAACTGTAGACCTTCAGCCTACTTCGTCAATAGCACCTTCAAGACAAAGAGTTCTTTCACTAAGGCGCAGCTCGCGGTGAACTAGGTCAAGCAAGAGCAAGGCCAAAGGCGAAGACTTCAAGCCCGAATCCTTTGCCTCTGAAGCCTAAACAGCATCGAAACACCACAATCGAAACACCAAACACCAACAAACTCAAACCGTGCGCAAAAAACATACGCCTCAACAAAAAAATACAGTTCCAAACCTCGAATCCGAACCCTCTCAGCGACCGGCGAGATCCCTCAGCTGACCTGCGCCCGGTCTCTGCGACTATGGCTTGCGTAATATAGGGACCTAAATGATCATAATAGGGTTTCAGGGTAAAGTTTATTGTAGTGATAATTAGGAGCACCAAGGTTTTATGTTAGTAGTTATTGAAGTTTATATGTTCAGCCTCTTTAAGGGCCCCTGTCCCGTAGTAAGAGTGTACTGGGGTTTCGAATGGAGTCTTTCCGGTTTTTGGTAAAGGTTTCTTTCAGGGTTCTACAGGACTCTCTAAAGGTTTCTTTTGTGTTTTACAAGCTAGACTGAGGTTTAGGGCGATTTGACGAGTGTCGTCGTATAATGGCTTTGCTGATTTTAACGCAGGGCTTCTGTGGTTAGAAGTGGGCTTGTGGGGATATTATAGTATACTTGTACAGAGCCTGCCAGGGGATACGATAGTTATTCCAACGCTATACTGAACTCGAAGTCCAACAAATCTTGTGTTCGTGGTTGATAACTATCGATTTGAGATTCAGGTAGTGCCGTAAACGCTGAGCAGGTAGCAGGGGTAATGCCTTTGGTCTCGTCAATGGGCCCTCAACCGTACATGTCGGGGATGCTACTTTTCCCAAGAACCAGGAACTGACGGCTTGAGGCGTTCACTCCACGTACGAAGAGGTTTTTGGGGACTAGGGCTGTGGGTTTGGCCCTTGGGATGTGATTTCCGTGTTGGGGGTATTGAAACTGATGCTCAGCACCCGAAATCGGAGTCACCAATGCTTAGGACTCCCAAAGCCCTCGAAGTGTGGTCTGGGGCTAAGGGTTGGGGGCTTCGTGGCCCCAACCCTTCACAAGCTAGGCGGCAACATCCTCTTCTGACGTCTAACGACACCAGCCATCGTTATCACCAGTGCCGGTCTGAAAAAGATCATGCCTTTGCCGTGCCCATAACCTACTTTCCGAAATGCTCACACAATGTTATCACCAAGACTGCCAGTACCTTCAGCATCGTCATTGAATCGTCACCAACAATAGTGGAAGCCTTAGCAAAAACAAGAAGATCGACATGATCACCCTCGTCGCCGATAGCATCTCAACCAAGAATATCAACATAACTGACAAGACAATCAACACGACCAGCAACAATAGAAGCAATGCATCAGTATCAGCATCAGACCAGTTACCAGCAGAATTAAGTGCAATCGCAACTGCAAGAGTAAAAGTGTCAACATCGGTATGGCCGTCATGGCAATCTCTTTTACTGGTCGTGCCCTGTTTTTTTCTGGCCAGGATTTTTGCAAAGCTTCCCCCCAGTGGTGTCGAAAGCAGTTGACACCTTGACTGGTCCTTCCGGTGTGGATGCCGTGAAATGATTTTCCCTGCTCCAGTCGAAAGATACGAACCAGGTTTAGATTTGGGGCGATTCTGTTGGAATTACACTGGATGCTGCGCATGTGAGTACTCCTCCGAGGACCGTGTATGTGCGACCTGGTCAGTTCCTCGTAACACTTCCACAGGCACCGCGATGGCACAAAAGGCATACATAACTTAGGCTCCCGACTGAGGTCAACTGAATGTCGAGATGAGGGCTGCTGCTCATTCGGAGCCCTGTTCCCAAGATGTGCATACTTAAGGAATCTCTCCCTTCTCAATAATGCAAGCATGAGAGGACATTCGGCGATGATTTGGTAAACCACCGTACGCAGTGATTTCAAGCCTGACGCACGAGATCCCTAAGCCCCGAACATCCCTGAGCCGTGTCTCGTCTGTTCTGCCGGGAGCCCGCATAATGAAACTGATGGACCCACGACATTGAGGGCATGCTGTTGCACCAAAGCTCTCAACTCTTAGTTGGTTGTAGCAATCAGCTGTGTAGCCGCTAGTGTAGCCCGGTAAGAATAGCAAGGCCAAAGGGAGACAAGCGCCCACAAAGAAACCTCTCTACACTCATCACTGGATCCCCACTATGGTTCCTAGTTTCTGAGTTCCTGTGCTGAAAAAGCGCTGTTCTTAACTCCTGTAGGCCTATATAACCCCGACATAGTGAATTACTTACTCAGCTGCTACGAATAGATTTAACGGATATGAACTTCACCAAAAACTAGGTGTTCTTGCACTAGGAATCATGTTCCGAACATTTTGATTGATAAGCTAGCTTAGTGGCTCTCTGGATTTTGAGAAGTGAGCAAGAACTCTCTGAACCCTAGTCGTCGTTTCTCTGACCCTATCGTGGGTTACAGTGTTTTCAAAGGGTTCTTTACTGTCTTTGAACGATGGTCCTTGCTCGCCCCGTAATGGTAACTTACGCTGATCCCCTGAAGAAAAAGCCAGGAAAGTGGATACAACGACAATCGGCAAGTAGGATGTGTGACTCTCAGCAACTCTCCAGTGTCCTGATCTCAAAACTCTGCACCAACTTCATACTACATACCACAACAAGAGGGCTATGGCTACACATACCAACAACGATATATTGTTGCTAGAAAAGTCTTCCGGGTGACGGCTACGGATCTTCCCCATTCCCCGGGCTCGAAATCCTCACGAACATAATTCATGTTAAGCGCCCGTTCACAGACAAGGGCTTTCTTCGTGAGTTTAAGCGGCCCAGAATTTACCACAGGCTTTCTGTAGGTTTTTTGCCGAATATCGGCGATTTGGCAACTAGATAGGGTTTGGGGGTATACTCATGATGAGGAGCCTTACGGAATAGTACTATGCATTATTCGATCTTCATTGGGGTCTAGGGCCTAGGGTGCGTGAAGCCCACAAAGATGGGTCAGCGATCTGCTTTGAGTCGGTCAGGTACTGCAAGCAAGCGGGCAAGCACGCCTTTGCGGCACGGCCTGGCTCCTAACAAACGAGCGAGCGGCTGTTGCTAAAGCTGCTGTCTCTTCTTCCTTGTCTTGCGCCGCTACAGTTCAACAGGCCGTGGCAAACCAGCTCAAACAACTGTAGTAGGGATAAGGACGACGGCGGCAGCGATCTCCAATACGCAGCATGACGGCGACTTTTTCAACCATGTGCTGTCATCCCCGGCTTCCCCACGAAACCCCTTCGGCGAACCCCCATTGCACAGCCCAGAACAAAGTTCCAGCTAACTCCCAAATATCTTGAGGTGCAAGACTTTTGCAGCACCCGAACGCATAAACCCCAAACCCTGAACCCTGAAACCCTAACCTCGAATCTAAATCCCACACCCTAAGTATTCTTTGTGCCTGAGAACCTCGATCCGAGACGTCGGATCACTGGGCACAGCTCGGCCATGCAGGCGCGCACAGGCCCACTTGCCAGAACATACAGGTTAAAGTTGGTGTTCAGGGCTTTGGCTTTTAGGCTTTAGGTAGGGCTTTAAGGATTACGGGTTTAGGGTGTTTGGGGGCCCAGAGTGCTGGCCAGTCGCAGATCCATGTGCAAGAGCACAGGGATATTTCTGTTTCTGGCTCTGTGCTGTTTGGTTACCCCTTCATGTTCTGAGCTTTGTGCACTTGCCTTTTTCCCCCCTGTATCTTTGCGTACTGAAACAGCCAAGATATGTGGCGAAAATGACGTCCGTCGTCATCATGATCGTCTTCGCAGTATTCGCAGTAAGGGAGCAAGGCAACACCACCAAGATCAGTACCACCGTCGGTCGTAGTTCGGACCACAACGTTCCTGTTGTCTATCTTACAAACAGATAGCTGGGAGATTCTCGTATAAATCCAAACCGAAGGGCACACAACCCTCAACAAGGCCTGAGGTCGTAGACCCTGCCTTGAAACTTGAACAACTCCTCCGCAACCTGGAAGAACATCTCGGAACAAGAGGAACACTAGCACAGGCTCCCAAAGCCCCGTATGTCCCCTACTTAACCACTTAACCCAGGGTTCTGGCAAGTCTTGCATGGGGCGTCAAGCGGACTCGGTCCACTTGCGCCTTCTTGCGAAAATGGTGTTGGCATGTGCCCCTATTTCTCTAAACTAGGATCCCGTTTTTGGATCCCCAAAATAAGGCCTCTTCTTTTGAGGATCCGCAAGCGGGACTCTAACTCAGAGAGGCCCTGGCTTTCTTGACATCTAGGGCTCTTGGGCAGAAGAAGCTCTCCTCCGGAGCCCCTGATCAGTCGCGGGAATTTTGGCGGCGCAGGGGGCGCTTCAAGTTATCCTTTTCGCTAGAGTGTTGACCCCGAGCCGGATTTTCCGAAGGCATAAACAACATTCAAACTTCGCAAGCGACCGCTGATGCCCCTCTGTCAAGGTCAACCGTTCAGGGTTATGGGTGTAGGGTTCGACCTTTAATGCTGCATGCTTGAAGAGTCCCACATCGAAATACCAAAAGTAACGCGGGCTGGGGCCCCTGGGGGCGGAGTTGCTCCAAACCCTGTTTGAACTATTAACTTATGACCCCAATTACGGTACTTATAACCCTACTTACTAAGTCCCATAAATTAAAGCCCCGCATGTTTGGAACTGGGAATGATTTAGCTTGCAACTTCGTGCTTTCGAGCGATTTACAACAGCATGTAGCATTTGTTTATGGTTTCGTCTAGCACTGTAACACGGCAAAGATCGCGGAGGTTGCAGGCGTCATTATAGGGCTGCGGGATTGATATGTTTTTGCCCACTCCTGAAGCCATTGTCGATGTTTCAGGGTACAGGGTTCGGGGTCTGCCGAGGTGTCGGCTGTAGGGTCGGGGGCTATCCGGCTATTTGCCTTCTTGGTTTCTAGTACAGGGCCAGGTTCAAGGTGCAGCTTCTTTTTGGCTCAAACAGATAAGCCGCGTTCCTGGAGGAGTCTCCAACCCCAATTTGCAGACATAATTGAAGCGTCCGGAATGCGAGACGAAACATGTTTTAGTGATCAGTGCTAGCCTTAGGCCCGAGCCCAAAGCCTGTTCTTCCTCATTCCTCTGGTTTGGATTCATAATCATATTGGAGACTGAGAATATCACCAAAACTGATTTATGCACCTAGATTCAGCGTTACGTCAGGCTCTCGGCCCTGGGCTTTTCCTAAGCCCGAACATGTCGGTTGTGAGACGTCGCCAAAACTTTAGCGAAGGTAGCTGGCATTTGTCCTGCCATGATGATCAGAGTTAGGATATGGGATGTATTGTAATATTTTACAGTGACGAATACGGAAATGGGTACAACTTGTTCAAACCTTTACACTACCCGTCCAGACAGAGAAGAATAGAGCAGAGGCTAACAGGTATCGGTTTATGTCAAAGCACAGGACTACTACTACTACTACTACTACTACTACTACTACTACTACTACTATTACTACTACTACTACTACTCCTGCTGCTGCTGCTACTACTACTACTACTACGACTGCTACTACTACTACTACTACCACCACCACGAGCTCATCTTAAACAGCCCCAGACCTTAGGACAAACCGAAACCTAAGTCCTGGACCTGAAGATGTTCTCGCACTTCCGTTCGCGAAAACTGACGGAAGGCTTCCTCGAGAGCTCCCGGAGTGGAGAGGTTCAGGGGAACCGGGTCTTAGAGGTTTAGCGGTTTAGGGCTTAGGATTTACGGTTTTGTGGCGTCTTGGGGGGGGGTGCACAAGGTTTTCTGTCGGGGCTCTCTGAACGATTTTGCAAGGGTTCCGTCAAGTGAAGGTTTAAGTTGCTAAGGCTATTGGGTTTCAGGGTTTTTGAGACCTGTTCGGTTGGGAGGGCGCCCTTGACTCGTGGCCTTGCTAAACGGGACGAGGTTTAGGCCCACAGCGCTAGCAGCTCAGGGACGCTCTGCTCTTCAAGGAGCTCTGTTTCTGGCGGGCTGCTGCCGCACGAAGAACACAAGATTCCGGCAACAAGGACACCGGAAGACAGCGCCTGCGAGACTTTGCCTTCGAAAAATGGAGTTCATAAAACTTTTAGAGTCTCCTGGCTTACATAACCCAAGCCCCTAACAGGTAATCTCCAAATCCCCCAAGTCCAAAGCGCAGAAAGCGAATCTCGGGTTCAGAGTTTCGGGTGTTCGTTATGGGGGCCTTTCAGAAGCAGTTACCTGCCGGTAGATTGGAACATCATTGCTAGCCCTTTGCAGGAACCCTAAGCCAGATCGCATCTACACCACTGATTCTGCAGTACCCTGATCCCTAGAAGCCACGTCATAACCCAGAAAACACCCCCAACAAAAACCCTCCTGTACTTGGGAAAAATATAGGGGCCTTAACAATTAGAGCAGGGTGTTGGGGCTCATTACACTATAATTATAACAAGGACCCCCCCCAGAAAAATCTTATAGATAATTTGTTTGAATTATTTAGGCCCCTATATATTGGTGTTTCCCTGGCAGGGGCTACGGCTACGAGTCTCGCTGGTCCCGTTCCTCATCGGAACTAAAGCTTATAGAAGGCGATACGGAACCTGAGGAATCTTTAGGAATATGAGTTGTAGTGCTCCAAACAAGGCCGAGGTTGCCTACTCTACTACCCAGACGCCCACCCCGAAGCACCCAAATCCTAAAACCCCTAAAACCCCAAAGCCCTCAACCCTGGATTGCCAAAGCCTCAAACCTTGCAAACGCCCAATTTAGTAGAAACCGGGTTTAGGAATCCTATTTCTTTAGTGCGACCAAACTCGAAACTGTGAGCGGAAAGTCGGCGGCAGCGTTCCATCACGGCTGCTCCATGGAACAAGAGATACTCGCAATGTGGAGGTTCCGAAGTCTAAACGAAACTTTAAGCTGTATCATAAAGGGGCCGTAGTTGTGCATGCATATATGTGTATACATGCATATACATGCACATATTTTTACATAGATCAGAACAAGTAGAATTGTTAATAGGGACGGTGAGGGAACATTCGTACCAATGATTTACGGCCCTATATCAGCCGAACCTCTACCCTTGAACCCCAGAATCTAAACCTTTCTCCCTGGGGCTTTGCCTTGACATTGCTCCCCTGACCAAGCCGATGCCAAAATCCGTCGGGCGCTGCTCGACATGGCGTACAACGACACCAGAACCGCTAACCCTAACGCCCCAAAACCTCACAGCAACGACGGAGATCCTCCACAGAGCGCACTGAAGGCTTCGATCCTGTGGGGGCACCATGAGAAAGCTTCATTGGGTTTAAATTAAGACTCATGGAGCCGAGGCAGGGGTGCAAACGCCCCAGCCACCTCAGGGTCAAGGCGTCTGCGAAGATTAGGTGATTAGGAGCTGCCCTCAGCCAGGCAGTCCTTTATGGCTCCAGGAAACTACCAGCCGATCCTCATCTGCAGAGAGAAACGGGGCTTTTGACCCAAACCTTCACCCGAAGATCTCTGAACCTGCACTTGGCTTCCTGAATCCCTACAGCCTAGAACCGCTGTTGCTTTGCTATTTCAGCGCTTGTGCTGAGACCACGCAAAGCATCCAGATATCAACAAGGATGACGATTGGCCGGACAAGTGGAGACCCTGTGTATCGTCTTTCCACTATCTACCGGCTGGGGCTCCAGTTGATGCAGGAGTTGCATAGTCAAGTCGGGCTTTTTCTAGCACGGACTCTGAACCCCAAGCCCTAAACCAAAGAGGCGCAAAGTATCTCTTAGCCAAAGGGGTAGGACTTCATGCTTACACGCTGGATACAAGCTGCAATCGGCAAGGCTGGTGTAAGCAGAATGAACCAGGCCGTAGGGTTCTAGGGTTTAGGGTTCTTAGGGTTTAGGGTTCTTAGTTTCTTGGTTTACCTGCAGCAACTGGGACCACAGCTTTTGGGACATGCCAAAGCCGCGCATGGTTGAAACATCGCGCGCGGACTCCGGATTTACAGTCCAAGCTTACCTAGGGAGCCCCCGACCTTCATATTTCAGGGTTGACAACTTAGAGGATCATGGGGCTTAGTAACTAGGGTTACAAGTAAGGTAACTATACTTATAACTACTTAAAACCCCGATTAAAGTACTTATAACCTTACTTACAAAGCCCCATGAACCTCCAAGAAGCCATTCTGCGCAAGGTACCGATGAAATCCTTCGAACAGTTTTCCAACCCCATCTCCTCTGGGTTCATGCTGCCAGCCTTTGTTTAATCCCAAAGACTGTCTGTGTTAAATCCTCTACTTCAGCAAAGAAGGACTGAGTTGCTGAGTTCATAAGGCCCCCAAATGTGCACACTCTCAGTTTTTATAGTGGGTAATATTATCCCACAAGTGTAAAGTGTATCCACTCAGCTACTAAGAGGATTCTGGGCTCCCTGGTAAGGCGTCGGACTGCAGCATCAGCAGACATCCTTCGAGGCGCGCCTGTTTTGAGGAGGGGTTGGGGTGTCAGATTTTTCGGGGGCTTTGGGATTTAGGGCTTCCTTAAGCCCTAAAACTTCAATCCGTAGGGCTCTAGGACTTTTGCCGACAGTCAGGACTGGGGTTCTAGGGTCTAGGCCTTTTCGGAAAGTTCAAGTCTAGTTCGGGCTTTAGGGTCTGAGGGTTTTGGGATTCCAGGGTTTCGAGTTTCGAGCAACGAGCCCCTCTTGTCGGTTGAGTCCAGATAAGTCCTATCACACCAAAAATGAACGCTCATCAACTTTCTCAACCAGCGCGATGAAACTTACAAAATCCCGGATACACCCTGCTGTCCAGTTGAAGTTGAGTTTATGGCCGAGGGTCCTCATAGAGGTGCAAGTGCAACGTTTTTCCGGCTCTCAAGCGGAAGCTAGAGACTCCCTATAGGCATATTCATCATCAGAATGGTGTTGGGCCCAATCCCTGACCAAAGCCCCAGCCCCAATTACACCCACATGCCAAGCTACGTTGGGAAGCTGGGTTGATGATAGGGGTTTAGCTTACTGTCACGACAGCCATGAGTGTCTAGCGGGGCTCGTGGTTCTAGTTGTGCGTCGCTTCTATGTTGGTTCGGGGTTTTGGGGTTGAAGCTTCAGGCTTTCAATCACTTCTGGCGGCTCAGATCCTTGGAAGGGAGCTTCCGAAAGAGGGGACCAGAACATGGACTCGAATCAAGCTATCCCCTTTCTACAGACCCTGAGTAAGGAATCCACTTATGTTAGGCGATAGGCGACTCTTCGACCACAGGTTTGTGGGCTGGATTTCGCTTCCGTTCGGAGATAGAAGCTCTTCCCTAGAAGGGTGTGGGCTTTTCCGGCTTGTGAGATCAAGGACCTTTTAGGGGCTTCCATACAAGGATCTCAGAGCTCAGGTTCGATGCTTTGGGCAATCTAGGCGACTTTAGCAATGAGGCTTTGGAGTATGTTGTACTGTAGTGTACTTAGATGGGACTACGAGGGTACATTATTGCCTTTCCGCAACAGAACGAGTGAGATCCGGGGGAATTCAAAGGACAAGCAAACCGCAACCGAACTAGTGAAATCCTGGGACCCGAACGGAAGAGAAGCAGAACCGAAGCAACTCAGGGGCCTTGATAATTCGAATAGGGAGTTGGGTTTTTATATATTCTGGACCCTAAAAATTCCATGAGAATCGCCGTCCATTCCACATGACAGTAGCTCTCCAGCTTCCAGCTTCTTGATGAGGGCAATAAACCAAATGGTCGCCCACCCGTCCAGAAAATGCCGTTCTTCCCCGCTCAGACTCAAAGGGCAAACGATGCGTCGAGTATTGGGGGAAGCGGCCATTGGGAGATGAGATGCCCATTGGAGGCAAAGCCGGCTCCACTGCCACCTCGCCGCGACCGAAAGCCTCAACGACAAACAAGATGTTCCTGCGGCCTGTAATGCCGTCTCCTTGAATATCTCGAGATTCCAGCGGAGCTGCTCCATCCGGCATATCCTCGAACATCTACACTCTGAAGCTCCAACTCCGAAAACTCCTGACCTTCATTCCGAAGGCCCCCTAAACCGCAAACCCCTAAACACAAATCCCAAAGCCCTGAGCCCTCAGAAACAGCACCAGGGAAGAGGTCTCGCCTAGGCCACGTCCTCGCTACGCTTGCGAGCCATCTCCAGGCGTCGCCTTGGCCGGAACCCCGTAATGTAGGAACCTTACTAAGAAACCTTGGGTGCTTTTTAGGGTTCTGTATATGGATGCTTAATCAGGTTCCTACATTATCTAAGTCTAAGGTTTAAAAGTGCAGGGTTTAAGGTTTAGGTTTAAGGCGTCGGGTTTAGGCTCTCGGGTTCGGGGGGTCGAAGGACTATGCCAAATTGACACTGAGGACTATATGGGAACACTATTACTACTTATCTAGTTTCGAGAGTACCCTATACTTGTATATAACCCCTTGAGGTGACCCTGCAATTCGTTTTTCATCCTCTAAGGCTAAACCCTAGACCCTAAACTTTAAGGTTATCGTATACATGATTACCAGCAGGGGTGTGACGTCTTCATGCTCTAGGGTTTAGAGCCTAGGACCCAAGGTTTCGGGGTTGAAGGCTCTCGGGTTCAGGGTCTAATATAGTTTAGGGGCCTTAATAATTACCGATTATATTTTGGGGGGGTTCCTAATGGAAATAAAAACAGAATGGGCCCCAAAACCCTATTCTAATTATTTAAGGCCCCTGTATAGAAAGCTCCCGGCCTGAAGCAAAAGCGTGCTTTGAACGTGTGGCGGCGAGTGGGAAAGTCGCCTGCTATGCATCCGTAGCCACACTGCTGTTGCTTCGGCCGTACCATTCTTGGAAAACCCCCCTAGAACAGGACGTCTCGTAACGAATACTCGAAGCATCGGCATGCTTGGGCGTTGGTGCTTTTGCGAACCGCAGGAATGTAAGCACCCAGGCGCCGTTCTACTGGAGACGGGAACCAAAATAATGCAGACGACTTGTCATCACAACAAGGAGGGCAACAAGTACGAGAAGGAGAATAACAGGACGAGAAGAACAGGAAGACGAGAAGACGGAACACCGGCAAACTCCAGCAATCCAAAGTAGTTTCTGGACCCACCCCCCACCCAAATGTCTTTCTTGTAGTTCTCGAAACTGCAAACCCCTGCAATTTAACTAGCCCCTAAACCCAAATACAAGGGTCTTAGTAAGTATTACAGTTTAGGGACCTTGGGGATTAAAGGGTGAGACTTGCCAATGTTTCCGGCCCTCATATGTGACTCGAAAAGAGGCTGAGAAGTAGGAGTGCTGGCCCAAAAGCAGGAGTGTCAGCAGGCACCCAAACCTGAGGCTGCCACCCCTCATTGCTTTTCATCTTCCCGACCTGCATGTGGCTAGTTGATGAGTAAGGCGGGGTTGTTCTGTGCTGGGGTTGTCTCTTGCAGTACCTTGCCAAAAGAGACCGTGGAAATTAGTGGCAACTGAACTGCAACCGTTTTCACCAGGTGGGGCCAGCTACTTATCCGCACAGAACGCGCATTACTAAAAACCTTCATGCCAACCACGGTGTTCATGAGCCATTTCTGACATCCCATTGCCTTTAACTAGAAAGCCTACTAAACTCCAGCCCCGCAAAGCGAAGCTTGCACAGCTGGATGATCGCGGCCAGCGGATTGATGCCCCTTACCCCAAAGAACCCCCTAAATCCTAAACCCTACACGCTGTAAGACCTAAACTCGCAACCAGAAACCCTGGTACGTAAGGGCTACTCTTATCCCTAACGAGACTTAAACGGATCCTGTGTGACACCATTGACCATTACCAGAACCCCTGAAGGAAACCCTATAGAGCCCTTACAGGAAACCCTTAAAGGAGCCCTTAAAAGGAGCCCTTTAAGGAACAGAAGGGACTGCAAAAGGGCCTGGGTTTTTGCACAGAAGGAAACCCTATAGAGCCCTTAAAGGAGCCTTTAAGGAGTCCCTAAAGAAAGGAGCCCTTATGGGCTTTGAGGGGGATCCGACCAAAACGGAGGCCCTGCCTTCATGGCCTGGAGCTCCCCTTCCAAAGCCGCAGCCACCTACAAGGCTCGGTTTAGGGTTTAGGCGTTTGGGGTTTAGGGTTTTGGAGTTTAGGGTTTAGGCGTTTGGGGTTTAGGGTTTTGGAGTTTAGGGTTTAGGCGTTTGGGTTTAGGGTTTAGGCGTTTAGGGTTTAGGGTTTAAGCGTTTAGGGTCCAGGCGTTCGGGGTTTAGGGTTTAGGCGTTTGGGGTTTAGGGTTTAGGCGTTTAGGCGTTTAGGGTTTAGAGTGCGGGCGTAAAGCGTGGCCGGATTTGGGCCGTGACCGCCTGCGCCACCGGCGCCACCCGGCCTGCCGCATGCACCTGCAGCCTTATTCCTGCGCCCCCTGCGCCACCCCATGCGCCACCCCTGCGCCACCCTGCGCCATCTGCGCCGCCTGCGCCGCCTACGCCGTCTGCGCCATCTGCGCCACCCCACGCCGTGCGCGCCGCCCTGCCTGCGCCACCTTGCGCCACCTGCGCCATCTGCACCTTCCGGCGCCACCATCTGCGGCTTTTTGCACCATCTGCGCCTTCCTGCGCCACCTGCGCCCCCATGCGCCATGCACCCTGCGCCATCTGCGCCTTCCTGCGCCATGTGCGTCATCGCGCCTTCCTGCGCCACCTGCGCCACCCTGCCCGGCTGGCGCCAACGCGCCACCTGTGTCTGAAACTTTGTGTGCGCGCCATTTGCACCTTCTGCGTCAATTGCACCACATGTGGCACATCTGTGATCTGGGTAAAGTGTATATATTGACAATAGCAACTATATATATATATATATATATATATATACACACATACAAATACTGGTATGTATGTGCGGTCACGTGTATGTATGTATGTATGAATGAATGAATGTATGTATGTATGTATGTTTATATATACATATATATATATACACACACATGCTCCATTTTATCTGTCTTAATTACTACGGGGGTATAAGATGGCTCACGGTGCGGGAGGGATGCGATGCGGGGTGCAGGGGGGGGGTGCGGAAGGGGTGTTGTGGGGGTGCGGGGGGGCGTGCGGGGGGGCCGGGGGGGGCGGCGGGGCGGGGGTGCGGGGGGGCGGGGGGTGCGGAGGGGTGTGGGGGGGTGCGGGGGTTGCGGGTGGTGCGGGCGGTGCGGAGGGTGCGGTGCGGTGCGGGGTGGTGCGGGGGGTGCGGGGGGTGCGGGAGGTGCGGTGCGGCGGGGGGGTGCGGGGGGTGCGGGGGGTGCGGGCGCGCTTCTGGCCACCATTCGCGCCCGCAATGAGGGTTTAGGCGTTTGGGGTTTAGGCGTTTAGGGTTTAGGCGTTTGGGGTTTAGGCTTCTTGGTGGCTTTTTAACCAGAGCAGATTAAACAAGACTAGACGAGACTGACTAGATTAGCATGGGACAGGACAGGACAGATAGATTCCATTTTCGGACGTTTGTTTTTGTTTCAGTTTGCAGGGTTTTGCGTGGGAGGGCCCTGGGTCGAGGCTTCCTTTGCTTGGGGAACTTTAAAGTTTTAGGGTTCCGGGCGGTTGAGCGCTTAATGGTGTTAGGACGGTTTAGGATTTAGGGATTTAGGGCTTTAGGGTACTAGGGTTTAGGGCTGCCTTTAAGGGTCCTGCATTGAGCATATAAGGTTCTCTTTATCATCACGTCCTAAACTGATCAACCCTACACGGTAATAGCACCGGTCTTTACCTAGAATCCCTAGTGCCTGCGAAGCGGACAGATCCTCCAAAAGACCCCTAAAGCCAGATAGAATCCTTCTAGAACCCTTCCATATTGCAGAACCCTACAGAACTTTTCATGGAGACCCCACTTACGAAGTCCCCCGATCCTGACTCCTCAGAGGAGGACCTCGGCACGGTGGGCTTTGCCGTGTCCGGCTTCGAATCGCTCGCCCAGAGCCTTGGATCCACTGCAAAGGCGCGGTGACACGCAAAAGGCGGGGTGGGGCTATGTAGGGGATTGCGTTTACGAGTTTCGTAGGGCTTAGAAAAATCTCAACTACGAAGGTCCCTTGTTGGGTATCCCTCTAACTACTTACGATCTAGTCTGAAACTCCAAAGTAACGCTGGAGGGGCCTGATTCCTTATTTTCAAGGGCCGCTGAGGCTGGTAAAAGCTGTGGGATATTAAATGCAACCACAACACAAGCTTCCACGAGAGTTGTTTGATTGTTAAGTACAGGGCCAGGCTCAGGGTGCTCCATGGGACCCTCGCGAGGTTTGCAACATGTTTAGTTCAGATCTCAGACGGTCTTCGTCCGGCATTCACAACCTACCTCTGGTTAGTAGGGAATGATTATAACTACTATTACTACCATTCGTCCATTCCCTACTAACCAAAGGTAAGACAAAGATACGCCTGTGCGTGAATTTGGCTTGCAGCAGCCTGGAGGCGACCACCTCTCTCTTCAAGATCTTCTCGGACCCGAAGCCCAAGATTTTGCAGGTGGCACCTACTTCCTGCATCCCGAAGAAACCTCACACCCTCAACCCTAAGAGTACCCTGAATTCTGCAACCTCAGCTGAAGCACTCAAAATCACAGCTGGGACTAGGGGTTGGCTCGAAGGGTCAAAGCTCAAACTAAGCATGCCAATCCGAATGATGGTCGTCAATGGCACCTCTACCATGATTAAGGCCGTGCAGGTCCTAGTACAATAGATAGACCCACCTATATTATATGTTTGCTTAGTATGCCTGTTGGTCGCTCTGCTTCTGATGTATGCATTCGAACACTCCAGTAGCATTGTATATGAGAGGAAGACAGTTAGATGGACGGTAAGATTCTGTACATGCCAATATGTTCATGTTGTATGTTGCGACTGGACCAGCATTTATGCTAATTCCTCGAACGTTTGCATACTACTCAGTGGTGTGAAAACAATAGCAGACTGAACCCGAGAAGTAGTAAGCAAGGTCCAAGGCGCATTGGAATCGAATTGTTGACTGGCCAACTGCCAGCGAGCGAGTTGGAGCTTCAGGGACATGAGCGGGCTGCTGTGTTTGGGGTTTGCTGCAGAAGGTTCCAGACGGTCTCCTGACTGCAACCCTCTAAACCCGCGAAAGCCAAACACCCCTGAAGACCCCAAGGAGTGATGCAATCCCTCAAAACGTCATTCCAAAGAGTCCAAAGACCCCTTCCTAGCCAAAGTCTATACTCTGTAGGTACGTGGACCCTGAGGGATTACACAAGCCGTAGTCACTAGAATAGCGTTTTCAGGTATGTCGCATGTCAAGATATATTAAGAGAGAATCTATGCGCGGGATCCCATATTCCGACCCCCACATTACACTCTGAAAGGCTGGCACCCTCAAAAACCCTCAACCCCTTCAACATGCCCCATCTACCCCACAGACAAAGGAACCCTAAACCCAAATGTGCAAACAGGCACCTGTTGGACATGTGGCTCCGGCCTCCGATGAATGCTATGCTTTTGATCTTGCTTGTTGGCTTATTTCTTAAACACTATCAGTCTTGTGACTCCTTTTTGTGCGCAGGGGTGGCCATTTTCCGGGCTTTGCAGCGGTGCAGACTGTGTAGTTTAGGGCTAAGGGATCTATAACGGTTCCTTTAAATGGATCTACACCCCAAACCTCAAAACGACAGCACAAAACTTCAGGGGCAAAGAAGTTCAGACCCTGCTCCAAGAGCTCCCAGAGTTTCAAGCTTCAGGGATCCTAAACCCTACTTGGAGGATTATGGGACTTAGTAAGTAAGGTTATAAGTACCTTCATTGGGGTTATAAGTAGTTATAAGTATATAGTTACCTTACTTATGACCCCAGTTACTAAGTCCAATGATCCTCTAAGTACACCTCTAAGCCCAAAACCCGAAACCCTTTCGGATCCGATTGAGGTGTCGTACCCTTTAGGCCCTCTAGCCGAAGCCCGAAGCTGACTCCTATCAGTCTCGTCCCGTCTGAAGCGTCTAGGGCTGAGGGTTTAGGCTTGAGGGTCTATGTAAGGTTTTATTCTTTTTTACTACCGTAAATCCTCTTCACAGATGTAAGGGCTTTAAGGCTTCAAGTCTTTGGAGTTTAGGGCTCTGAATATTTCATGCCGTTCCCAGCTACTCGAAACAGGAATGGGCCTCAATTTCAAGCGAACCTATAGACTGCAGCAATTGCTATGACATAGAACAACTCACACATATTTGCGCAAGACATAAGATAAGACAGGACAAGAAAAGACAAACAAAAGGTAAGATCGTCGTATACGATACGAGTACAGTAGGATACAGGGTTCCGTAGGGCTCCTGCACTGTAGGCAATCATGGCTCAAGACCAGCAGGAGGATGGTAATGCTTACCAATACTGCTTCTTGGGTTTCTCATTATAACCATACTTTAGCTATAACCCATAACCCTATTCTACTTGCTTAACCACACATAGTAAGGCTCTCACCATAACCCAAAACCTTATTCCAATAGTTAAGACCCCTATTCTAAGGCTGCGGCTCCATGCGGCGCGCCTGGCAGCAAAACCCGACCCACGAGCTCCCATAGCAGGTGGAGGGGCGGGTCTTAAACTCGATGTTCTGGTTATCTTAGACTAGGTTTTTCAAACTTCCATCGCAGCTTACAGTATCTGTTTTAGCGGCATTTTCTCAAACTCCCAGTCCGGGCACAAACCTAAATCCAAAACGAATAGACATGCTTGAGGGACTGGAGGCTCGGCAGCCAAGATACCTCATGCTAAGACGTCCTCCTGGTCCCTGCACCCCACCGAAAAGGTCACAGGCGCAAAACAAAAACTGGAGACTAAACGCATGCGAAGTGCTTTTCGTTCGGGCTTTTGGGCACTTCGTGTTCGGAACTCGGTGGCTAGGCTGACAACCAGAGAACTAGGAAAGCATAGAGTAGTGTCTAAACAACCACAAAAACCGTTGTTTTGTACACATACGCTGATATTTGGGATAAAAATCTGGAAATCAGAGCAGCACGACGAACTAGGAAATGTCAGCCATAAACTCAACGAAGTCATGCGTAAGCGGCAGGTGGTACCTCCACACGAACTCAAAGAGGTATCTAGGTATTTAACGAGATCTGGATTGGCCTCGCAAGGGACGACGAGGCAAGGGAGTCTTGGGACTTCTGTTGTCATCAGTTTGTGCTCTGAGTCCCAGTCATATGATGTAACATGTGCGGTAAGCTTTTTCAGCGCCAGAGGTCTGTGTGGCCGTTATCATAGTTGACCCATGGATGCTCTGGGGTAAGGACGAGTGAGCTGGAGAGCGAATGTGGCTTAGGTGAACGTTATCATGGTTGACCCATGGTTTGTCTGGGGGCCGATGAGGTCTGGGTGGACGTTATCATTGTTTTGGGCCCTGGATGCTGTGGGGGACGGATGATGTCTGGGTGGACGTTATCAGGGTTTTGGCCCGTGGGTGCAGAGGGCAACGGATGAGGTCTGGGTGCACGAAATCATGGCTTTGGCCCATGGATGCGCGCAGGGACGGATGAGGTCTGGTTGGACGTGATCATAGTTTTGGCCCATGGATGCTCTGTGGAACGGATGAGGTCTGGGTGGACGTTAATGACCATGGCGTTTTCTCATGGATGCTTTGGGGAACGGATGAGGGCTGCGTGGATATTGTATGGTTTGCCCATGGACGCTCGTGGGCAAGCAGGAAACTACCAGGTTGTTTACGCGCCTAGAAGCCTAAAGCCTAAACCAAACCCTAATTTGACAGCCCGAAACACCGAAGCTAGCCACGGATTCGGGACTTTGGTCTTCCATCCGCTTCTTGCAACTTCAAAAAGAGAAGTAGAAAGGGCTTTTGGCTCTAGGGATTTTTGGAGTTTCGGGTTGAAAGGTTTTGGGGTGGATAGACAGTCGAGGGCCTGTGTCCTGAACCCCCTAGACCCAAAACCCTTAGGGAATCTCCGAAAATAGGGGCCCCTGATATAGTACACCAAACAGTAGGATCCTTGTTATAAGGACTCCCAAATAAGGAACCGCCAATTTTCGGAAACTCCCAACTCCTCAACCCCCCAAAAGGAAACCAAAGCCCTCAAGATACCCTAACAATGCCCCGAAGAGCCCCTCGCCCCCAAACCCTAAACCCCAGGCACCTAGCCCCTAAACCCCGAAACCCCTAAACCCTAAAACCCCTAAACCCTGAACCCCAAATCCCCCTCAACAAACCGACCTCGAGCTCCCTTTGCCGCGCTTCGCGCAGGCGGCGCATGGAGAGACGACGCCTGGGAGGCTTTGGCATGTGCGGAGGCTTTAGCATTGGGGGTTTAAGGTTTCAGGGTTTAGGGCTGAAAAGTTTGGGGCTAAGAGTCTACATACAGTTTCGGGATTTAGGTTCTCGGGTTTAGGGCGTAGTTGCATTCGGGATTTACGTCCGGGTCAGACCCCTCGCAACACTTGGATTGGAGCGAAGCCCCTCAAAGGCAGAAGCCCTTCCAGATCTTTATCAAAACCTTGTAGAAACACTCTAAAACGTAGATCTGTATACAAGCCCTCGTTACAAAGAAAGCACAAGCCCTAATTGCACCATTTCAAAACCAAATAAAACAATGCGGACCCCAAGGCCTTGTCTTGGAGACGAACAGAGAAACGGGGATATCAGGCGATGGAGGAAAAGACAGAGCCAGAACCTCAACCGGTCCCTGCACGGCACACCGACGGACCGCAGGGCCCAAGGGCAATGTAGGATCGGTGCATGGTTTATTGGGGGCCGTCCACATCCCGGAGCTGCAGTGCCGAGCCGTAAACCCTATTTCAAGGGCCCACCAAGACATGAAACAGCATCGCAAAGTCCTACTTAAAGCTCCCGAAAGTTCTTACGAGTTCTTCAGAGCCCCATCGTCAACCCTTTAGGCTTCCCAATGATGGTTCCTAAGCTTTATTCATTGTTACTATTACTATAACTATTATTATCATTATTATTATTATCATTATTATCATTATTATTATTACTATTCGTATTATTAATCTTATGTATATATATATATATGTATATATATATATATATATATATATAATTGTTTCCTTTAATTGTGTTTTTTTTTTGAGGGGGGGTTGGGGGCTTCAAAGACCGGCCGCCTAAGATGAGCCCAGGTCCGAGATCCCCGCCCTTCCGTGACGCTCCGGCCCCCAATGCCTCGAAACTTGGATCGTTTCTTTTAAGCACCTTTTTCCGCCTGCATAGACTGGGATCGGTTTGAGGCTTTGGGTTTAGGTTTTGATGGTTGATGGTTTAGGGTTTAAGGTTTCGGATCGCTTTGGGCTTAGGGTTTAAGGTTTCGGATCGCCTAGGGATTAGGGTTTAAAGGTTTCGGATCGTTTGGGGTTTAAGGTTTCGGATCATGTTGGGTTTCGAGCTTTAGCGGCAGGGCTCTTCATGTAGAGCTTTCCCATGTTGTGCGGTGCTTTGGCACTCCGAGGATGCACAGAATCGTAGAGCCTCTGCAGACCCTGAGTCTCAACACCCGCAACCTAGAATATCGAGTTACCCTAAACATTAAAGCAATCAGCCCTCCCACATGATTCAGAAACCTGCGGGCTCTTGTGCAGTACTGCTTAGCGTTTCATGTATCCACCTTCTTCGGATTCGAAGCTCCGATAATGAACGACCAAAACCGTATTCAGGCTCTTGCTCCTTCTTGCCAGGCTCGTCTTTCTTGTCGTCCTGTACTGCGGGGTTCGTCCACTGCTCGCAGTCAATGCGCATGACCACGCGGCCGTCCTTGATGGCATCTAAGCAACCCGCACATTGCCGACACCTTGCTCGTCGCTTCACTCTTGGTATTGCCAGCGACGGTCTCGGCGGTGGCGGGCATGGCTCCTGGGGCGCCTCCTGGTGTGCCGCCACAGGGGTGCCTTATGAGCCCAAGACCATTGGTTGCCTCGAAGTGCAAGCGGTGTTCCCCAACAGGAGCTGAACTCCGAAGGCCAAGCGTCTCAACATGACTGGTCGAACTCTGAGTTATAGGTGGAACCCTTGACGCAGTGGAGGGTTTCGAGCTGTTGACGAGGTTCTATTGCTTCGACAAGCTATCTTCTTCCGAGTTTTCTGGCGGCTTCTGGCTGATTTGGGCTAGGTGGAGCAGATGTCAAGCGAACAACCGCCCTAAACCCTGAACCCGTTTGACAACCCTAAACCCGAAACCCCTCAATTCGAAAACCCTACTTTTCTTTGCCAGCAAACCTAAACCCTAAACCGCTAAACCCCTCAACACCCAAACCCTAAACCCGTAAACCCTGAAGCCTTGAACCCTAAACCCCTGACCCCTAAACCCACTCTTGGGAGCGAGCGGGTGGCGCGCAGCTCGGCTTCCAGGGCGTCGTGGGACCTTCGGTCTCTCGGAGGGCGGAGTGTGGGCTAAAGAATCACCTACGGTTTGTTTTGGGACTGAGGGTTTAGGGTCTAGGTTTATCATTCATAGGTTTTTTCGGAGTTCAAGACCTGCTGAGGGTGTAGGTCTTGAGGGTGGAGGGTCTGACAGGCTTAGGTCTGAACACTTAGGGACTCAAGGCTCAGGGTGTGGACCTGAAGGTTGGCGAATTTAAGGTCTCAGGGTTATACGGCGGTATGCACGTCAGTCATAAATTACTGTTTTCGGGTCTTGCATGTAATACTTCAGGAAGGTCTCGCCGTCACACCTGGTGGGTGTGGGTAGAGAGCCACAGTAGCTCTCCCCCGAGTTCCTGTTGTACTCGGGCCTCAAAGCCGTCTCTGTCCTCTTCATCAGGAGTTTGCAACTGGACGGGTCTCCAACCCGTTACCTTTGGAGAAGCCCCTGAGTGTACCCGGCCTGACGCACATACGGGTCACCGGCATCGGGAAGTCTCAAACCCATTGAAACTCACCGTCCCTGCTTCCGAAAGTAGTGCAGGCTCAACGCATGTCCAGACCTGACACAGCTTGTCCAAATTGTGTCACACATGCAGCGTGTCACCGATGGCCACCGGGTCGTCAACGTAGAGCACGAGATAAACACGCACTGCATCGTCAGACTCACGGTGCATTGTCCAGACGTTCGGGTCGCTCGTCATCGGGCGAATTCGCACAGCGAACCCCTCAACTTCGAACTGTAGCACGGCTAGCGTGCTGTCCCTATGCACCGACCAGGTCGGGTGCCGACAGAACGGCCTGCTTCACGTCCATCACACCCAAATCTAACCTCCGAAGGCCGCCGAACCGCAGCAAGGTTCTCAATGTGACGGCGTCGATACCGCTTGTGAACGGGTGCTTTTTTGGATTCTTCCAAGCCTCTGCATGAGGTCCATAAATTACGCACTATACCATAATTAGATCGGGATCTTATTGGCAATAATATATATATATATATATGTATATATGTATATACACATACATATGTACATATATATATATATATATATATAATAATAACAATAACAATAATAATAATAATAATAATAATAATAATAATAATAATAATAATAATAATCGTAATCGTAATCGTAATCGTAATCGTAATCGTAATAGTAATAGTAATAGTAATAGTAATAGTAATAGTAATAGTAATAATAATGATGCCCATAATCGTCATGATGCCAGCTATAAAGTATGAGCTATTCCTTACTCAATGGATTTGGGAGTCGCTAGGGTCAGGTGCACGGGACTCCCGGCTTCGAACTTGAGCTTGTGGATGCCAGAGCTGGAGGATCCAAGTGCGGTTTAGGGGGGTTTAGGGGTGTAGAGTTTAAGAGTTTAAGGGTTTAGGGATTTAGGAGTTTCGGGGTTTAGAGTTCAGGGGTTTAGGGATTTAGGAGTTTCGGGGTTTAGAGTTCAGGGGTTTAGGGGTTTAGGATTTAGGGGTTTAGAGTTTAGGGGTTTAAGGTTAGGGATCAAGAGTTTAGGGTTGGGCTCTGGGTTTCGGTGCTCGACGAGTGCCTGGGAGGCTCTGCGACCCTGCACGCTAACACCCACCAAGTAGTATTTAGTATATGGGTGGTTGTCAAAATTATGGTCCCGTTTTGGATCCCTAATATAATACGGAACCTAACATTTAGGGTACCGAAGAAGGGACCATAATTTTGACAATTACCCATATGGCAGTACCATCCTAAACTCCAAGACATTGGAACACAACCATGAAATCTAAAACCTACCGGATCCGGAAGTCCTCAACCCTGAAACCCACTAAATGCCCCAAAGCCCTCGCAGAACCCCTGCAATGTAGGTGCCTTGACAATTAGAATAGATGTCTGGGCTCCTTTCTAGTATAGTAAGGAGCTGTAAGGAATAACATAGGAAATTATTGCAGCCTGTATAGTAACTAGGATACCACGTAACCTAAAAATAAAAAGGCCTCTCTTTTTGGTATTGGGTAACTTTATAAGGAACCTAGGACTACAAAAAGGGAATAAGGGTACTACTGGGCATCCTAGGTAACCCCCCTCCCCCGGAAAGCCCAGGGATCCCCACTGGTCGGCGCCCACCCGGTCGACCCAGTGGCGCATTGCGGAGCCACGCCAACCCCTGGTTTTATCAGGCTAATATAGGGGCCGTAATGATTAGAATAGGTTTTTGGGGCCCACTCTACTATAAATATAATATGATAGTATTGGTAACTCGTTTAAGCCCCCATATTATGTGGCTTAAGAAGCTATTTTTATAGGTGTTTACGGATCTACGTAGCCTCATACAGCTTTAGGGCTTCATTGTCTTGCAGTGTTGGGGGTTAAGCACTTTGGGATCTTCGGTTTGAGGGGCTTAGGCACTTCGGGTTAATGGCTTGTCGCAACCCCCACCTTATGGCAAGTTCATGTATCCGGCATTTGTTGAAAATGACTCCGGCTTATCTTGTAAACTCCAAGCCTGAACAAGTGTAAGCCGACGTTCCCGCGACGGCCGAAACTGCGCCGTAGCCATGCCCAGTCCGTTGGGCATGTGCTCGTCATGGCCCTGGTAGTTTGGATCAGACCCAAGCTACGCGAGAAGCTGCTAATACTCGCAGCAGGAGCATCCGAATCCAACGTCCTCCATACACACTTCACTTGGCAGATGTCGCTAACGAATTCTCCTTCGCACAGGTCCACTGGCAGTTGACTCTACCACTTGGGGTCATCGGTTTAAGCAGCAGAGGCTATACCCTGAACCTTACTTCCTAAAGCCACAAGACCTCCTACAGGAACTTCGGAAAATTGAGAGAACTCCCGAGATCGACACCAAATAACACAGCTGGAGACTCCCCCAAATCTTTAAACCAACACCCTAAACCCAAACCCCCTAAGTCCCTAAACGCAAGAAGCCCTTCACAAGCTAAACCCCTACGCGGCAAATCACATGAAAGCACCAACACCCGACACGCCCTACCTTCATAGAACCCTCAGGCAGCTAAACCCAAAGAGAAAGGCAACTGGCACAAAAGCCATCGAATCCTAAACCCTAGCCTCAAACCCCAAACCCCAAGCCCTAAGCTCCTCATAGAAGCTTTGGTTTTGGGGTTCGGGGTTTAAGGTTAAGAGTTTAGGGAAATGCAGTTGAACCCTTGAACGGCTTTAGGGTTTAGTTAGGGCTCAAACTACAAAACCCCTGCAAAGCCCTCATCCCGAACCCTCAACTCTAAACTCTATCAAACCACTATGCCATGTAGTAACCCTTATAGCAGCGCTTATGAAGCCCAGCACTAAACTGTGAGCCCTAAACCCGACTTTCTCAAGACCGAAGCGCGCGACAAACCTTGATGGGGAATACCTGGTCTTAAAGGGACCCCATAGATAACCCCTAAACCCTAGACCATAAGCCCCTAAACCCTTTCAAGGGTCTTGTTCCAACCCGACTGGGCCCCCCGACTCGGCAACGGCATTCGTGTCGTACTGCTGGTACCAGAACTCGTTGCCCACCTTTGGAAGAACGGTTTAGGGTTTAGGCGTTTATGTAGGGTTTAGGGCGGGTCCTGTAAGGTTGGATGAGGGCCTTCCAACGCCTGTTTGTGGGGTTCTATATCGTTTTCTGGGCTTGAACAGAGTTTTGTAAGAGTTTAGGATGTTGCACGGCTTTCTTAAGGGTTTCGAAGGGCCTCATGGGATCTCAGAAGGGTCCTACAAGCAAGCATTCTTCAGGTGTTCTGAGAGGGCCATCGGGTCTCGCACAGAGGTTTCATTGGGTCCTGTACGAGCTCAGAAGGCTTTAAAGCGGTCTGATACGGGCTTCGTGCGGTCTTGTGGTCCGTAGGGCTTCAAAACCGTCTTGAAGGTAAGACGTTGTTTGAGTGTGTGTGTGTGTGTGTGTGCGTGTTTGTGTTTCTTTGCAGATCTTACGGTGTTCAGGCCCCTGCCCACCTCAAGTGCAGTTTCGGATCGAATTTAGGGTTGCAAGGGTTATTAAAAGCTTTTCAGAAACCCGCAAAATCCGCAACCATGTGCCCTCTGCTGTGAAACTAGTCTTCTTCTTGTACCTTTGGCTTCCAAGGCCTATGTGCAGGGTTTCAACGCGATAACAAATGCAGGCAGCTCGTTTGTGGCGTTTGAATTTTTTGCGCTCTGCACGTGCAGCATAAAGATCGAGAGCGAAACTAGGGTTTTGGGGCCCATTATACTGTTGTAAGGAGCCCCCCCAAAAATACGGTTGATGATTTATGTAAAACCTGCAATACCTTATGGAAATTATGGTATATTCCTTGTTATGGGTAATGCAGGATTTGCATCATCAACCGTAGTATTGGTAATGGTGTACTTAAAGGCTCATAGGACTTAGTAAGTAAGGTTATAAGTAGGTTATAATTAGGATAACCCCACTTAGGGGACTTATAACCCCAGTTATAACCTACTTACTAAGTCCCATGATCCTCTAAGTAGGCTCTACATTTAAACCGGCGCCTTGAACGTGGGAGGCTTGGCTTCAGGCACCACGGCTTCCTGCAGATCTGGGTCTCTGGTCAAGATTAGGGCGTGCCGTATTTTCGGCTCCTTTTTCTAAGATCCTATAATTTAGGGTGCTAGATTAGGGTCCCCTATTTTCCGGAAACTACCATTTGGATTTTTTTGCAGGAACCCATGCCATAGGGTTGTGGGGTACGGGGTGTGGGTAGGGTTTAAAGGTCTAGGGGTTTGTGGGGCTTCGGGTTTGGCTTCAGGGTGTGGGGTTTACGGCTTCTAAAGTGTAGGCTTCAGGCTCTGGCTTAGCACTTCAGGCTCGCGAGCTTTGAGGGGGGGTGTGGTTGTATATTAATTATGGTAGATTTGTAGAGGGATCAAATGGAAGTAGTACTACAGATTAAAACGCCTTTTGTAAAGCATTGCTCTGCAGATTTTTCTGAAACCGAAGATGCCAAGCTGCTCGTTTAGCCCTTTTGGGTTTAGCGATGTATGTGCTGTGGCGTGAATATGACTGATTAAGTATTGTAGCAGCAACCAAAATCGGAAGTGTAACTGTGAGAAGCATCATACGGATACTGGGAACAATGATCCGAAGAAGAAGAAGAACAAAACGTCTGATGTAAACCACAATCGGGTTCAGGAAACCCGGTGTCGCAAGTCCAATGGCCGGAACCAAACCTTTCAAGTCAAATCCGAACTCTTGATACGGAAACGTGCAGATCTCAGGTGTAGCTTTAGGGTAAACAGTACTGCAGACATCCAGTTACTATGGGCCATGATCATCAGAATGGTGATTTGGGGTATGCTACAAGTATTCCGACCCTTACAACCGCAGGGTTTTCGGATCCCTAAACCCTGTACCCTGACCCGCATACTATCCAGGCGGAAACTAGAAGGGGGGGCCTTGATCCCTGCTAACTGGGCGCTCAGCACCCCAAAGAGTTTCAGGGGCTTGCCCGGTTTGCAGCTACTATACAGGCCTGCATAGTTAGACTAGGTTGTAAGGTTTAGTGCTGTTCAAAGCTATATTCGGGACGTGACTATCACAGGTACATAGATACATGACATAGCTATCCCAATATTGGGGTCTCAATTTCTGCTAACGCTTATTGAAACCCCTGTTCCCATGTTGATGTTACGCGATTCGAGATTAGGATCTCGCCGATTCGATGGCTAAGCTGTGCGTTTTCCTGGGGGAGACTTAGTGGGGTTTCGGGCCAAAATCTTGGTTTAGGGTTTAGGGTTGCTGGTACTGGCTCTGCTGCACTGCTAGTGGCTCGTCTTGTCCTAAATCTCGGGTTTTCCCAATACAGTGCCTCACCGTCGATTTTACGACCCCACTTCTTCAGGCGCACTAACCCTGAAAAGATTTTCTCTTTAGGGTGTTGGCGAGAATTGAGTGCAACTCATCAGAAACCTCCACTCGCCAACAAGCAGACCAGGGTTTGGGACTGTGTTGCCGGGAGTTTTCCTAAGATAGGGGCCTGAATAATTAGAATAAGGTTTTGGGGTATACGATATTTTAATTATAGTAAGGAACCCCCCAATAAAAACATAGTATGGGTGATGATTAAGGCCCCTATAGTACTTGAAGGGAAAGATCGGGCCTCCATCAACACGCTGCAGCGCATGTCAAAGGCCTTCGGGCCATGCTGGGAGGTATGCACATGAACGGCTTTATTCAGGGGGACCCTAGTGGGGTTCCTTTAAAGGGTACCATAAAAGCTCCTTGAAGGGATCTATAAGGGTTCAATTAAGGGTTTAGGGTTTAGGGTTTGGGAGTTTCCGAAAATAGGGGACCCTAATATAGTACGCTAAATAGTAGGATCCTTATGATATGGTACCCAAAATAAGGTACCCCTTTTTTCGGAGACTCCCATTTTAACCCCTGAGACGGAGTGGCACTCAGGGGCTGCACGTGAACCCCGAACATGTCGGGTAGGCTACGAGTGCTTGAGGATCCGAAAGCTCCCAGAACCCTAGGCAAGGTTTAGGGTTTAGGGATTAGGGTTTAGGAACCCTAAACCCTAAACCGTGATTGAATCCGTGCCGGAATAAGGGGTAATAGTGGAGATCCAAAGGAAGAGAGAGAAGTTCAGTCATCAGGAGCCTGCCTTCATCAAGAAGTGTAGCTAAAATAAAAGAAACCGAGAGAGAGAACACCCCACGGCTGCGTATTTCACCCGTAGGCAGTGGACCTCGAAATCGAAACACTCAAAGCACTCCCCAAACCCTTAAACCCTACACCCAGCCTCTATAGCATCTTTTCCCCGACGCCCCGGGCCTTGAGAAGCCCCACTGCCACCAGGACTGCGACAGACAGTGTGCCTGGGCCAAACAAGTCTAGAAATTAGGGTTTGGGTTTGGGAGTTTCAAGCCTCTAGGGTTTTCAGTCGGGGTTTGGGCTCAAGGTTTCGGGCTTACATCATGCCTTCGTTTCCGTGTACCCCTTGATTGGGTAAAGCACTTTGCTTTGAGGGTCCCTGCTCAGAAGAGCCCTCGCCTCTATTGCGACATCCTTCGCCGCACGGCCTTGTTTTTGGCCTGAATAGGTAGGAATTAGGTGTATGTTTAATATTGTAGTACCATTTTATGAAAATGCCCCTTAGGACTTCATAGTACTATGCCAAAGGGCTCCTGACACTGCAACCGACCTGTGGTGTTCAGATTATAATATCGAAGAATGGCCGCGGACCTCCCAAATCCACAGCAAGCTCTTCCTTAACTCCAAGCAACCCACCATTTTAAAGACTTTTATAAAGAAATCATATTAAGGAACCCTAAAGAAAGTAGGTTCCTTAGGGTCCAGGTTGAGGTTGTAAGTCTCCACCTTGTTTAGGAGCTAGTCTTTGCCTGGTGCCCTCAACCCCCAAGCCCAAAAGCCTATCGGAGGATGCCTGACGCGGAGGTCTGAGTTCCCCAATGTTCCCATCGAGGACCCTTTTGAAGGAGGGCTGATCAGGGACCATTTACGGGGACTGCACACTGGGTCCTACTGAGACCCCGAAACAAGAAGGGCGTTCGGCCTGAGATCATAAACAACTCAGAAGCACCGATGCACAACGCCTTGATGTCGAAGCCTAAACTTCGAGCCCAGAACTTAGACATCATTTGCAACGATCTGGGGCCGCAGCGGCGGCGTGCGCAAAACCTGTTTTAGGGTTTCCAGGCTTTCGGAATTGGGTGGGGTTTAGTAGTGGGAGTTCCGGGTGTTGGGTTTAGGACGTTGGGGTTTGGGATTGTAGGCAAGCCCTCTCGGCTTTCGAGGGATTTGTTTCGGGCTTCGAGGAAGGAAATCAGGGCTCCTCACTCCACCGATTTCTTGGGTTTGTGGCATGGGGCTTAGGGCGTAGGGTTTCAGTGAGGTTCGCTTCAAAGGTTCGACGGTGAGGGTTCTTTGCGGTCTAGGGTTGCGAGGTGAGGGTCTTGGCGGCATCAGGATTTATGAGGGTATGGGGTTCGAAGCTTCAGGGTTTCATGGGGCGGGGACGGAAGGAGTTGAACTGCAGCTCCAGAAGCTGAACCCGGGAACAGGATTCGGAGTATCGGGCTCACATAGATGCTGCTGCTGGTTACGATCCGAAATCCCTTTCCCCTCTCAGCCTTTAAACCCCAGACCTTGAAATCACAACTGCTTTTCTCACCGCTAACTCTGCAATCCCATCCGAGACGTCAAAGCCTTCATGCACAAGTTGCCAAAGAGGGCCCGTAGCGTGGACCCCTACCAAAGACCCCAAACCCTAAACCCTCCTAAACCCCATGCCTTTCATGCAGTCTCTGTTGGGTAGAGCGACTCTGCGATTCGGATGCGGGCTTTGAGGTTCGAGCCTCATGACGGGACCTAAATCACTATGGGAGTGTGGATTATCTAATCAAATACAAAAGCATTGAGAGCGTGGAGGGATACATTTCTTGTAAGTAATTTCCTAAAACCCTTCAAAGAGCCCCCTAGTGTCTGGGGCGCGGTAAAAGGACAAAAAACTCCCGCCTGGAGGACATTGTGCTGCTGGATGGTTGAGCTGGCAGGAGACTGCTGTTGGCCAATATGGCTGCGGGAGCCTGGTCTTTACAGGAAGGAGCTTTATTGGTTGTGGGGTTCAAGATGGTTATCTTTTTCTGCTGGCTGAAACTGCGTGTGACCCTTGACACGAACCCTGTCCGTCTTCAACCGCTTTGGGTGGTGGCTCTTACCTCGAAAGCAAAACTACGGCGAAGTGCAACATGTTAAGCCGACAGTGAAACCTGCCGAAACTTGGAATCCCTCCATCCTGACAGTCTGTTAGGGGCCTAGGGTATAGGATTTAGGGCACCCGCAGCAACTCCGTGACCCTAAAGCCGTAAACCTAGGCCCTTCGTCCCAACACAGGCTTGGACCTCGATCTGGAGTGCCTCGGCACAGGGCACAGTTCTGTTTCGAGCCGCGGGTCCCGAACAGGGCCTTAAACCCAAAAAGCCGCAGATTAGGGTTCGGGGTTTAGGGTTTAGGTTTAGGGGCTTATATAAGGGTTTAAGGGGTGTAGGGTTCAGGGGTTTGAGGGTTTAAGGAATCGAATCCTACGCCTCGAACTTCAATTCTTTACCAGACCTTCGACGTATGCCGCTCTAGCCTTGGTTCTGCCACGAAAACCTGTGCATCCCGCTCAATCTTGAATCCCTAAACCCCCAAAGCCGGACCCAAATCCCAAGACCGGAAACCCACACGCTATCCCTAGACACACCTACATAACGTAAAGGCCGTAATCGTTAGATTAATGTCCCTTAGCGCCGCTTCATACACTTTTAGTATACTACCCTACTTTAAATTTCAATTCACCCATGTTCGACCTCTCAGTGTTCCGCCTCAGCCTAGCTGCGAATCCAAGGAGAGCCAAAGAGTTCAAGAGTCTTTAGGACTTCCCGGGCGCAAACTCTTCAACTTCTACAAGCATTATTAGAGTATCTTTCTAGTATTGTGACTATAGTCGTCGTGTAATATCATTACAGTGTAATCATAATGAGGAACCCAGGAAAGTCACGTTCGGGGGCCTCCCGTGAAGGGCCCTGTAACGAAAACATTAGGATTCTATGAAGATCCTTTCACGATGAATGGTTCTCTAAGATGTCGTTAACGGTCCGACAAGGGATCTGTAAGGTTTCTCTACGGGTTCTGTTTTTCCTCACGTACGGCTCCAGTGGAGTTTTTGGATTGTAGTGCCGCGCAGCGTTACGCCTGGCTTCACGAGTGGACAACGTAGCATCAACCTTCTGCGCGCCACCGGTTTCAAGTTGCTTGTATCCCAAATCGACTGCCTGTTGAAGACTCGACCCGAGAGGCGTGACGTCTATAGCGATGCCTGAGCAGTAGCGCGGGTACAAAACTTCTGGTATGGCTTCATACCAGCGTATGTTCGCGTTGGCAACAAGCGTCGCAGTATTCGGCTGGTCATAGGAGAACAAGATATCACGGTGGCCTCGAAAGGCCCAGGCGAGGCGAGTAGCTTACACGCACTCACCTGTTCTGGAGATGTGCCCTCGAATAAGAAGATGTCAGGTGACAGCCCATCCACACCTACTTAGAGGATCATGGGACTTAGTAAGTAGGTTATAATTGGGGTTATAAGTCCCCTAAGTGGGGTTATCCTAATTATAACCTACTTATAACCTTACTTACTAAGTCCCATGAGCCTTTAAGTATCCCGTATCGAGGTCCAGCATCCGGTCCAGCGTATATTAAAGCGGCCCCAGAAGCCGACAACGGGACGGCGTCTCTGGTGTCAAGTTGGCAGAACATGCCACACGTTGCGGGTGTAGGGCGTAGCGACCGATACTCTTTCGGGGGTTCCATATTTTAAGCATAGTATGATGGCCTCAAAATCCTATTCTAATTATGAAGGCCAGTGGTTTAGGTTTTAGATGCGTATTGCTCACGGGGTGGGGGGAGCTGTTGGGTTCAGGAGGTCTGGGGCTTTTGAAGATGGAACCCTAACTCCTAAACCCTTGAGGTTTAGGGCTCAGAGTGCAGAAATCCCAGCAAAAGGTGCCCTCCACTGGGGCGGCGTAGGCGCAAACCCCAGCACCGTGGAAGCTGAAGAATCAGACTACGGTTGATGATATAAATCTGCTACCTTCATGACTCGAGACTACGAAGCACCGCGAAACCCGAAGAAATCTATGTAGCCCACCATTGAGGGGCAAATGAGCATTGCTTCAGAGACTTGAGACTCCTGTACCCTGTCAAAACCTGATAAAACCTAGTAGCAACAACACCCCTTCAAGGAGCCCTTAAAGGATAAGGGTGATAAGGGCAATGCCGAGGCCTTACACATTGAGAATAAGGTTTAGGGGCACCTTCGGCCATAATAACATTGATTAAGGAACAGCAAGGAAGAACATTACCAATTTATTAATTAAGGCTCCCTAAACCCTGAAACCCTCAAGCTCCCATATGGGAGTTTCCGAAAATGGGGTACCTTTTTCGGGGTCCTTATAATAAGGATGTTACCATTTAGGGTACTTTAAGCTAGGGTCCCCTACCTTCGGAAACTCCCAAACCCTAAACCCTTGATTGAACCCCTATAGATCGAGTCTCTGGGAATCTCGACTCCGGAACTCGGGAGACCGGCTTCTGCGCCATACGAGCAGGATGGTCCTCCCAGACCTTTCAGCAGTTTAGGGTTTAGAGTTATCTTAATTTCTCATTTCTCATGTCTACTTAGTAAAAAAGAAAATAGATCAACACCACCGGAATTGCGCAATGTACCTTACATGAGAGTGCATGAATGAAGGGTTCTATAAGCTTTTGTAAGGAATCTACCATGCCGTTGAATGTACCTCGAATTATAAAGGGATCCCCATGCAAGATGATGTATTGGCATCTCCGGGGCCTGGGGATAAGGCATCCTGGCATCCGATCAGCGGTTCAAGGGTTTAGGGGTAGGGTTTAGGAATTCAGGGTTTAGGGGTTAGAGTGAAGGGTTTAGGTTTTTCGGAGATCCGTCCACCCTAAGATGCCGCAATCTCAGACTTGGCTCCTTGATTTAGGCCTAGGCTGGGCCTAGCTTCGAGTTCGGAAGTGTTTTAGGGTTTAGGGTTGAGGGTTTAGGGCGTTAAACCTAACTCCCAAATATGACGAAACCTCTTCATCAAGAAGTGATACCTGAAATTACAGGGTCTTATCTTGTAGGGGGCTTGTAGGGCCCGTATAAAGCATACATACACTGTCAATCTTAATCAGGTTCTTTGTGGGGTGTAATGTGTAAGTTATATTCCTTCATGCATGGGTTCCGGAGTGTCTGGGCCGAGACAACCCCCGGACTGCCTATTCCAACTCCGAGAAGCCCAATAAGGCAGGACGACTTTTTTTGTTTCTGTTTTGTGGGCTCTTCTCCGTCTGCTTACGTGTTCGAGGCAGGACGGTTTAGGGTTTCAAACCCACAGTTCTAATACTACGGCACCTGTCATGGATCCCTGGTATTTGGGGATACAGAAAACAAACCCTGTCAATCCTTAGCCTTATGCCCAGGAAAGCCCTCGTCCTCAGAACCCCCAAACCCCAATCTCGAGTCAGAAGCCGCGTGCGACACTTTCGAGAGCGAAGCTGCGCCCCAAACCCTAAACCCCTTATTTAAATGACTCTATGGAATAGTATTGGTAAGTATCCTAAACCCTAAACCGTTAAACCCTAAACCTCTTATTTAAAGGACCCCAGCCCAAACTAAACCCAGTCTTCTCCCCAAAAGAAGCTCGGCTTGGGCCTTCTGCTTCTCTCTTTCATCTTCCTCCTTACGCCTGATCAAGCATTAAGGAGCTTCGGGTTTAGGCTCTTTAAGGATCAATAGGGTTTAGGGTTTAGGGGCTTAGGGGTTCAGGGTTTAGGGGTTTCGGCTTTAGGGCTTGGGGCTCCATGTACCGCTGCTGTAAGGGTTGCTGCTTGCATTTTTTGCTTCGGGCTTATGGCTTGCGATTTAACCAAAGCATTGGGTGTCTTGGCGATCCGAAGCCTGTTGCATCATCTACGGCCATACTATGGTATATCCTAAACCCAAAATGCCCAAACATTAACGGTTGCATCGGCAAAGATTTTTAAGAACCGTACAAACCCTGGAAACTTCAAGACGCCGTAGAAACTCCTAGCTACCCCACAAACAATAAAAGCCCTCTACAACCTGTTTTGAGACTGCAAAAACCTCGGTGCTCCTTCTTCTCTTACTTCCAAAAACCTTAGAAACGTAGGGCTTAAACACGCATAGCGACGCCCATCCTCTTGCAAGAACATCTAGACATGACAAAAACCCATCAGAAAATTCCAAACCCCAACAAGCCTTAGAACACTATGAAATAAAAGAAAGCCCCATATAAACCCAAAGCCCAAAAGCCCAAAGCCCCAAGCCTGTAGCCGAAGAGCTTGGGACTTCTCAAAACCCTAAACGCAAAATCTCAAAAGCCTAGATTAGAAGGGGCACCCACCCTGGAATAGTGGTATAATGGGAATATAATAGGGCCCTAATATAATCCTTATCGCCATCATTACAGGATGGGGGCAGCTGCTAAAGCCTAGAACACAAAGAACTTAAGCCAAAGAGCCTAAAACCCCTAAAACCCCTGAAACCAAAAACCATACAACCCAAAGCCCAAAGGCCTGAACTCTGAACCCAAAACCCTGAAGCTAAAAAAGCCTAACACCCAAAGCCCAAAGGCCTCCACCCTAAACCCCCAAAGCCTAAACCCTAAACCCCCAAGCCTCAAAACAAGGGCAGGGAAGCACCTCCTCTGCTCCTCCTTCTTGGCGGCCTTCTCGGCTCTTCTTAGCTGCCTCTCGGCTTCCTTGCGGTGCAGGCCCTTGTGGCTTTCGATTCTTCGAGTGGATCTGTACCAGGTAGGGTTTAGGGCTCAGGGTTAAAGGTTTAGGGTGTACATAATCGTAATCCGGAGTCCAAGGGCACTAGGGCATAGTAACTATCCAGTTTTTCGGATCGTTTGAGTGGGTCTGTACTAGTTCAGGTTCAGGTATTAGGGTATCGTAAGCAATCCTAATCAGGAGTCCTAGGAAGTAGTAGCACTAATAAATTCTGGCCCCACATATTCTCCATCTTTATTACGTTCTTTGCGTGGGTCTGTAGCAGTTAGGGTTTAGGGCATGGTAAGTAATCGTAATCCGCAGTCCTAGGGTTGTGGTTTAGGTTTACAGTATCGTAAGTCCTCGTAATCAGAAGTCCTAGGAAGTGGTAGAGGTACCCTCTATTGTCTAGCTGTTTACATTCTCTAAGTGGGTCTGTAGCACTTCAAGAGGCCGTGCAGATGTAAGATGTATTTTTGGCTGTTGGTTTGAACTTAGTTTCCGAGACGATGCTTTCGCAGAAGGAGCGTTTGAGGACTTCAAAGAAGGAGTTAAAGGGGTGTTGAGGGCGTACTTAGAGGAGCAGGGGATGTAGCAAGTAGGATGAGCCCTCAGCTAGGCGCGGTATGGGCGATTGAATTCTAACAGGACGTGGTTCGGAACACGTTTCTGTCGAACCTCCTGCCTGTTGGCTACACAACTGCAGAACTCAGGAGGAAATCCTTGGAACCGGCGAAAAACCAGCATCATGAGCATCAACTGTGGGCTGTGTTCGCATGCCGCCAAAATTCAGAGGCGAGGAGCCAGCATCACCAGCATCAGCTGCGGGCAGAATCACTAACGTCAGCCGTGGGAAGCGGCAAAGGGCCAGCATCATGAGCATCAGCTGTGGGCCGTGTTCGCATGCCGCCAAAGTTCAGAGGCGAGGAGTCAGCATCACCAGCATCAGTTGCGGGCAGAATGACTAACGTCCGCCGTGGGAAGCGGCGAAGGGCCAGCATCATGAGCATCAGCTGTGGGCTGTGTTCGCATGCCGCCAAAAATCAGAGGCGAGGAGCCAGCATCGCCAGCATCAGCCGTGGAAAGGGCCAGCATCATGAGCATCAGCTGTGGGCTGTGTTCGCATGCCGCCAAAAATCAGAGGCGAGGAGCCAGCATCGCCAGCATCAGCTGCGGGAAGCGGCGAAGGGCCAGCATCATGAGCATCAGCTGTGGGCTGTGTTCGCATGCCGCCAAAACTCAGAGGCGAGGAGCCACCAAAAGGGCCAGCATCATGAGCATCAGCTGTGGGCTGTGTTCGCATGTTGCCGTAAATAAGACGCGAGGAGCCAGCATCACCAGCATCAGCCGTGGGAACCGGTGAAGGGCCAGCATCACGAGCATCAGCTGTGGGCTGTGTTAGCATGCCGACAAATTCAAAGGCGAGGAGCCAGCATCACCAGCATCAGCCGTGGGAAGCGGCGAAGGGCCAGCATCATGAACATTTCGCACGCCGGCAAAATAGAGAGGCGAGGAGCCAGCATCACCAGCATTAGCCGTGGGAACCGTCGAAAGGCCAGCATCATGAGCATCAGCTCTGGGCTGTGTTCGCATGCAGCATCAGCCGTGGGAAGCGGCGAAGGGCCAGCATCATGAGCATCAGCTGTGGGCTGTGGTCGCATGCCGCCAAAATTCAGAGGCGAGGAGCCAGCATCACCAGCATCAGCCGTGGGAACCGGCGAGGGCCAGCATCATGAGCATCAGCTGTGGGCTGTGTTCGCATGCCGCCAAAATTCAGAGGCAAGGAGCCAGCATCGCCAGCATCAGCCGTGGGAACCGGCGAAGGGCCAGCATCATGAGCATCAGCTGTGGGCTGCGTTCGCATGCCGCCAAAATTCAGAGGCAAGGAGCCAGCATCACCAGCATCAGCCGTGGGAACCGGCGAAGGGCCAGCATCATGAGCATCAGCTGTGGGCTGTGTTCATGCCGCCAAAACTCAGAGGCGAGGAGCCAGCATCACCAGCATCAGCTGTGGGAACCGGCGAAAGGCCAGCATCATGGGCATCAGCTCGCATGCCGCCAAAACTCAGAGGCGAGGAGCCAGCATCACCAGCATCAGCCGTGGGAACCGGCGAAGGGCCAGCATCATGAGCATCAGCTGTCGGCTGCCGCCAAAACTGAAAGGCGAGGAGCATCACCAGCATCAGCCGTGGGAACCGGCGAAGGGCCAGCATCATGAGCATCACCTGTGGGCTGTGTTCGCATGCCGCCAAAATTCAGAGGCGAGGAGCCAGCAGTGGGAACCGGCGAAGGGCCAGCATCATGAGCATCAGCTGTGGGTTGTGGAGCCAGCATCACTAGCATCAGTTGCGGGCAGAATCACTAGCGCGAAGGGCCAGCACTACGAGCATCAGCTGTGGGCAGTGTTCGCATGCCGCCACAGTAGCATCAGCCGTGGGAACCGGCGAAGGGCCAGCATCAAGAGCATCAGCTGTGTGCTGTGTTCGCATGCCGCCAACACTCAGAGGCGAGCAGCCAGCAGCCAGCATCACCAGCATCAGACGTGGGAACCGGCGAGGGCCAGCATCATGAGCATCAGCTGTGGGCTGCGTTCGCATGCCGCCAAAATTCAGAGGCGAGGAGCCAGCATCACCAGCATCAGCCGTGGGAACCGGCGAAGCGCTGCATTCAGAGGCGAGGAGCCAGCATCACCAGCATCAGCCGTGGGAACCGGCGAAGGGCCAGCATCATGAGCATCAGCTGTGGGCTGTGTTCGCATGCCGCCAACACCCAGAGGCGAGGAGCCAGCATCATGAGCATCAGCTGTGGGCTGCGTTCGCGTGCCGCCAAAATTCAGAAGCGAGCAGCCAGCAGCCAGGGCCAGCATCATGAGCATCAGCTGTGGGCTGCGTTCGCATGCCGCCAAAACTCAGAGGCGAGGAGCCAGCATCACCAGCATCAGCGGTGGGAACCGGCGAAGGGCCAGCATCATGAGCATCAGCTGTGGGCTGGCGAGGAGCCGGCATCACCAGCATTAGTTGTGGGCAGTATCAGTTGCGGGCAGAATCACTAGCATCAGCCGTGGGAAGCGGCGAGGCGAAGTTCAATTCGAGAGCCTACAAGGTTCAGCGCTTGAGGGAGTAATGTTTAGTGTATAGGCCGCAAGAAGTAAGATACGGAGGCTTGAGGTTTTCAGCCGCCCCAACCCAAACTCCATGACCCTTGCATGGGGCCTTCATACATACAAGGCTTTGAAATTGTAGTATAGCGATGCAAGAGCCGTAAGATGATATAATTGCTCATATTCAAAATCCCCAGAACCCTGTCCTGGGCTTCAACGTCTAACATTTGAGAGTTTGAGGTTGATGAAGGGCTTGGAGCCCAAGGTTAGAGCAGAAAGGCTGAGAGTTTAAGTTAGGGGGGAATAATCACAGCTGGTATTCCCCTACAGTCCTTATATGATATCACCCAAAACCCAGTCAAATCATTCAGCCGTCGACATTTAAAGCTCCGTAAACTTTTGTGCAACCCTGCAAACCCACCGAGAACCCTACTCAAGGCAGATTCAGATGAAACCCTAAGCCCATAGGGTTTAGGGCTTGGGGTTTAGGGGTTTAGGGTTCCAAACGACGTTTGTCAAAAGGACCTCGCGATGCTCAAGGCCTCGGCATCGTAGCTCGGAAAACCGTTGCGGTCGAGGCAGATCGGCGGCATGGGGCCCCAGGGAGCCATGGCCTGGGCTCATATTATTTTGTATCTATATATATATATATATATATATATTATATTACAATCATATATATATATATATATATATATATATATTTAAAAAATTTATCATGACAATGATAAAAATGCCACTATTGCCCATTATTACAGTAGTTATTCTTATCCTGATTATTTGCAGGTTCGGGTTTCGGGTTTAGGGGTTTAAGGCTTTTATCACGACAATGATAAAAATCATTACTACTGGAGTTGTTCTTTTTCGGACTATTATCAACATTGTTGCTTTTGTTATTGCCATTGTTAGTATCACTATCATTACTGCTAGTATAACTGTTGGTTTTTTGGGGGCTAGTGCTTTATAGTTGCAGGGCTTAGGGCTCTACGGTGTGAGGTTTCAAATCTTTAGGATGTTTCGGTCTGAAGGTTTCGTTCCTAACGGGACTGAAGCAGAATCAACCAAGGCCCCCGTTTCCGTAGGATCCCGTTTCAAGGGCTTACGGTTTAAGGGTTGAGGCACACAATGCTTGGAGAGCCAAGAGCTCCTTGAAACAGGCTCAAATCATTTGCTGGATGAGCCGCTTGGGGTCTTGAGGGTTAGGGTTAGGGGTTTAGGGGCTTAGGGAAGAAACGTCTGAGTTCAAATGGTACCTGCTCCGTTTCTTGCCTCTCGGCTATCTTCCTAGCTGTCCTATCCTTGCGCTCTCGGCCCGTGGTCGCACAAATCAGCCCAGATTGCGGACACGAATTCCAGGGCGTATTCGTGCAAGCAAGGCAGACCTGGACGCCTCAGTAATGAAAAGGCTTGGAATCCATGAGTAGTTTTTGCGCCCAGCCCGACTGCTCAATCTTAATGTATGAGCCCAGGTGGATTTTAAGGTTCAGGGATTAAGGTTTTGGGACAGAGTTGTTAAGGACCAAAGTGGGTATTACTAGAAACCAAGAATTCAACCCCGACTTTATGCCACGAATGCCAATGAGCTATGAGATTTAAGAAGCCGCCGGGCTGCAGGGCTTAGGATGCTCGTTTCAGGATTCGAGGGCCGGGCTGAAATATTCAAGGTCTAAGTCTAGAGCTCGATATTTAGGGTTTCAGTTTCAGGAGGTTTAGGGTTTAGGGTTTAGGGGGTTGAGGGGGTTTAGGTTTTAGGCCTTTCCTTCGCGTAGAACCGGCCCCCAAAAACCACGATGCGGCGAGGACCTCAGGGCCACGGGTTCGGTGGAACAGCCCTAGGACCCGCACCCCTGAAACCCCAAAGCTCCTCGTAAAAACCCTAAGGGATATACTGCATTTTATAAGAAGGAAACCCCTAAAATCGTATAGGTAATTATATATGAGGGCTCCTATATTAGTGTTACCTATTCATGCTTCTATAGTATATCCCGTACCCTCAACTCTCAGAGTTGCGCTTGAAGTTCAAGCAAGGGGGTGGGGGGCCGGGCGGAAGAGGCGGAGGCCTGTCAGATGGGGATCGCTATCCTGATGCTGCATTGGGCAAGCAACACTGCACATCTTCATACGGACAAATGGGGTTTTAAAGGGCTCGATAAGGGCTACTGCAAGGGTTCTAGGATACAGGGGTGCAGGGCGAAGTAGCCAGAAGCAGCCCTAAGCCCTGTGTTGCACGCGAAAGCCCACACCCCCGAAATTCCCAAACCTCCGCATTCTTAGGATCGATCCCAGGGAGGAGGCATCATAGGAGGCATGCCTCCCAGATTCGATGGAGGCGTCGAAACGCTTGGTTTTCAGGGTTCTAGCCCAAACTCGGGTGGTAGGGCGTATGGAATTTCTTAAAATTGGCTCAAGTGTCTGGATATAGCTTCATGAGGAGTGCGCTTTCAGGGACTTCGACGCCAGCAATGCTTTCACGCGAACGCCACAGAATCCCGAAGAAGATTCTTGGACGCCTTGAGTTGTGGCTCGAGCTTCTGTTCATGCCATGATGTTCTGCCCAAGCTGACCCAGTCGAAGCAATACAATGTGAGCGTGATGCCCAACATACAAGTCATACTCGACGCAGGATGCCGTGTCGATTTCGCGAGTTGCTGACCCAATCGTTGTATTCGTCATATGCTCCGTGGACTGCTCTGCTCCGCAAGCCATATTCATGTCTCATCACAGGTCATCCAACCCCACGATGCAAGGTATCGGCACATGTTACAGTGGTTGTGCTTCCTGGAAATGTCCTGTTGCAAATAAACGATACTTCTGGTCTGCACCTCACGCATCCATGAACATATTTCGTCGGGGAGCTTCCGCCGCCGGACGGGTCTGGAAACCATTATAGGTTAGGGTTCACAGTGTGATTCAGGAGTTTCTTGGACAGAACCTGCTTTTTGATCCAGTTGAGACCTCATGCCGTACCGCGCTTCAGGTTTTAACAGGATGCGGTGAGGCAAGGATGTTGAATATTCAGATCCCTAGACAAGCCCGTATAGGCTGCCTCATGAAGCCCTGAATAACCCAACATCCTGAAACCCGAAATCACAAGAACCCTAAACCCGAAACCAGAGAAACTCTCCACCTGCCGGTGGCATGAAAGGACCCGGCCAGCCTCATGGAAAGAGATCAGGGGCTTTGAGTTTCTAGGTTCCTCAGTGTCTCCTTTAAAAACAAGGCTAGCTTCTTTTTCTCCGACAATAAGGAAACCCCAAAAGAAAAAGGGCAAGAGGGTATTACTGAGAGGTTTTGATCTTTATAGAGCTTTGTTGCGTGATTTCTTTATAGCTTGTGTCATTTGTAGTTTGTGTTACAGCGATGATTTCAGGGCCTGTTACCACTACTGCAGTCTCGGTCTCGCACTTTCAAAACCACCGCAAGTGCACAGTCTGGAAGGCTGCGAAACCTGCAAGGCTTTGGTCTGCTTTAAAGATCTCTAGACCTTGAACCCGATTCTTTAAACCCTCCCCACCCCCCCCAGCCCCGAACACCGAAACTCCTGCAGCCATTCTTTCAAAACCCTGGAACCCCCAGCAACACCCGAGACCCGACACCACCAGTTTCGCTGTTGTCTTGGGCCCGTGCTGGCAGCCTGCCAGAGCTTCAATGTCATTTGGGCTCTTCTCCAAGGTCTTTGGGTCTAACTTAGACTTTATCACCATGCTTATTGCTGTTGATAGCTCTTGGTCTTGCTGTTTCAAGCAGCCCCAATACCTCAAACCTGAAACTCGAGAATCTGGTTTAGGCTTCAAGTTTTGGCTTCAGGCTTCGAACTTTGAGGTTTAGGTTTTGTGGTTAGTGGGTTCAGGTGGTGTATGAGGCCAGCTTAAGGGATCAGGGGATTTAGTAAGTAATTGGCTTGCAAGTAATGCAGAATCAGTTGTAAGTACTTGTATATGACCACAGCTAAGGTACTTGTAGCCCACTTACCAAATCCCCTGATCCTTGTAAAGCGCAACGAAACCTGGACCTTTTCCTAAACCCTCTGGAGGGGTCAACCAAAGCTCTTATTACAACCTTGAAAAATTTATCGCCCACTGTAAAGCCCTAGTTAGACAGGCTTGGGGCGGGTGGTCGTGGGATTGAAACCTGCGGGTGCTGGCATCTACCCCGTTGATTACGGAACAAACCTGTAAGAGTTCCATAAGGGCTTTCGAAGGGTTCGGTAAAGGCTTCTTTACCTACCCCTTGGCTCAGGACTGCTACTCTTCCTGCGTCAGGCGCCCACGCAGTCACCTAAGAATCTACTTGGTTGAGCCCGACAGTAGCTTAGATTCCTTCACGCTGTCGTAGATCTATGGTTATCTATCTGGGGTCGGAGATCTACAGCCCGCTGTTGCAAAACCTGTTTTTTTCGGAACGCATGGCCAAGCCACTATGGAGCAAGAGCTTCAAGTGCGAGGCCTTGTGCGCAAGATGCTTGGCACCGCGCACAAGGCAGTCACTACGGGCCAGGCCCCCGAGGACTTGTTGCAACAGTTGCCAATGCCGATCACCGCCATCAGCAACAGCAACAGCAACAACACCAGTGCTGCATCGGCAGCGGCATTGGCATCATCGTCATCATCATCATCAACATCATCAACATCATCATTATCATCATCATCACCACCATCACCATCAACCTCACTATCATCATCACCACCACCACTGCTGCCACCGCCGCCAGCACCACCACCAACACCCACCAGCACAAGCTCCATGACCATAACCATGACCATCATCATTACTAAGCCTTACTCAGCCGCCAAAAGACTTCATAATCCGAGCAAGAACACTATCTTTGAATGTAAGTGTGCCCGCCTGCAGCAACACTTATATAAAACCCTAAACCCGAAACCCCAACCTTTAGGCCATCGACAGTCCTCGAGTACCTCCAAGCATATTTGGCATCTTCACGGCCGTTCAGGTCGTGCTGATCTCTGGCCATGTTTGCCAAACTCCCTGACCACGTCTTCGTGGCCCTCAAGGAGCAGCCTGACCACATCCGGGTGGCCTTCCGGCCACATTTGCACGGAGAGGCGTCTGAGGATCAGAGTTTTTGGGATTTAGGATTGGGACGGTTAGGTTTCGGAGGGCCGGGTTAGTGGACCAGGCTACTGGATTCCTTCCACAGCTGCAGGCAGCCGATAGTCAGCACGAAAATCGCAAAGGACTTACGCAGCACGCTTGGCGCCAGGAACTCAGTCAGATAGCCTCCCAGGAAGCTTCCGAGAACGGCGCTCGCAGAGACGATCAAAGTCAGTTTCACATCGATAGCCACATGACTGGCATGGCCAATGTAGCCAGCAAGGCACTTCCTTAGTCTTTCGCACCTCGAAAGTCAACCGTTACGTTAGGACCCTTTGATCATCCTTCTTAGGGTTAAGGGAGGATGCTCGTCAGGCGTCTGCACGAATCTGTAAACACGACCGTCAATTTGCGCCGAATCTGCCCTCTCCGTACGACGCAGTGCCAGCACATGAGCAACCTACGTCTTAAACGCTACATCTTAAACGCAAAGCCACCGAAACTTGCTCCAATAAGCTGCGCTGAAAGCAGCCGAGCTTCATCGCGATTACCATCAGGGATGTGCCAATCGCAGATGACCTGAGTGCTCCGCTAGCGACAAATACAAGTAACCCTGTTATCTTTATTGGGGTCTTACGTTGGCCTCATATGTCCCGTCGGCCCTCAAGGGTAACAAGGCTTAAAGCCACTTTATTAAACCTCTTGTTGCCCTTAGGCTCCCCAAACATTTCCCAAGCGCTAAACCCTGAATCTTAAACCCTATCCCCCGAATACGAAGTCCTAAACTCACCAAGCAGCATGGGTAGACCGGCCATGAGGGTCAAGGCAGGCACTACCAGGAAGCCACCACCGGCACCAACCATCCCCGTGACGAGGCCCACCACAAAACCTTTAGGGCTCGTAAGGCTTCTAGGAAGGTGTTTACGGCGTTTTGGGTTTTGGAGTGCTTTTGGAGTACAAGGCTTTTCGGTATGATTAGGGGCTTGAAGGGAAAAGTTTTTGGGGCTGAGGGCGGACCTTCCACGACGATGTGCCACAAAGGCAAGTCTTCCAACTTGACGAAATTCTCGGCATCCGAGTTGTCCGAATCCTTCTCGCCTTTGCTTAGCTGCGCTTCCTCGTTAGAGTCGTTTGCGATGGGCTGATATGCAGACGGAGGACTTCTGCTGTCCTTGTAAAGCATTGCTATCGCCGTTGCCAGGGTCATGAGCGCCTTGGCAGAAAATCCCAAACAACTAGGCTTCGAGTTCAGGGTTCAGGACTTATAAACTTACGATGCAAAATTACTGTTCAAGTTTCAACGATGCAAACTCAAATAGCCCGGATTTACTTCCAAGCTCGCCAAATTGCGAAGAGGCAGAGCAAGACATGCTCGGGCACAAACCCGGCCAGGATCCCTCCCACATACGCCCCGGCCATCCCGGCGATGCCGAAGATGCCACCTAGGATACCCAGTAACCTAAGAATAAAAAGGCCTCCCTTTTTGGTATTGGGTAACTTTATCAGGAACCTAGGACTACAAAAAGGGAAAAAGGGTACTTCTGGGCATCCTAGCCACCCACCTTCCAGTCGACGTTGCCAGCCCAGGCATGGGCAATCACCGCAAAGGAGCCTCAAGGACCCTGAACCCCACAATGCGAACCCCAAAACCCTGCCCGAAACCCTAAACCCTAGAATCCTAAACCCTAAACCCTAAAATCCTAAACCCTAAACCCTAAACCCTAAAATCCTAAAATCCTAAACCCTAAACCCTGCTTGTGGAGTGAAATCTCGTGAAATGCTTGGAAGGCTCTTGGAGCCCTCCAGATCTGGGGCTGTTGGGTGTAAGGCTAAGCTTTCTGGGATTACGGATTAGGGTTTAGGGTTTAGGGGTTTAGGGTTTAGGGGTTTAGGGTTTAGGGGTTTCGGCAGTTAAGGGTTTTGTGGCTTTAGATGTTGGGTTCTGCGGTTTCGGCAGCTAGGCGAAAAGGTGCACGGCCTGGGCTTTGACGTTTAGGTTTGGGGGCGAAGCTATCGGGACCCTAAACCCTAAAAGCCCGGAACCCCAACACCCAAAGCCCTATGCCTCAAACCTTAACTAACTACTATTTGCTTAAGAACCCCCCCAAAATAAAAAATCATAATCCCTATATTATCCCTATAAGGAATATATTTTGTATTTTTTGGGGGTTCTTAAGCAAATAGTAGTTAAAGCCCTAAAGCTGTAAAGCCCTGAGCCCGACCCCAGAATGTGCATGCCGGAAGCTGGTAATGCCAACGACCACGAGGGACATGGCGATGGCCTCTTTCGCCTCCACATTCAGCAAGTACACCTTTCGGCTTCCGGTTCCTTCGGGTGGCCTCTAGGTGTTTAGGGCTTGTGCGAGTTCTATACAACTAAATCATCTTTTCAGCTGTCGTTGATGCTCCAAGAACCTATGCACCTTCTTTCTGTTTTTGGCGTGCCGCTTTGGTTTTTCGTTCAGGGTGTAGGAGTTCCGAGGTTTGTCTTTGCTTTGGCCTAGTCGACGCGTTCACGGGCCACAGATAAAAGACCAGACTTTCCGTCGCTCTATCGCATTCGTGGCTTCACTTCCCTGATCTTTCTTGCTTCCGGACTTCTGGCTCGTACTGTTGATGATATAAATCCTGCATTACCCATAATAAGGAATATACCATAATTCCCATAGTTTAGGGGTCCTTAAGGTCATGCAGGATTTTGGTCATCAGCCGTAGGTCTTACCAGTGGTGCTGAGGATTCTACGGCCTCTGCACGGTTCTATAAACCTGGGCTCAGAAGGGCCTGAGACAGGTTTTACGAGGCCTCTCCGAAATGACCCCTCTTACTGCGAGGAGAAGTACCTGTCGCCCTGAAGATACCCTCTGAAGCAGATGCAATGTTGGGTTTAAGAAGCCTTGCTACAGGGGCGTTAGTAATTTTAATAGGGTTTTGGGGCCCAATATGCTATAATTATGAGAAGGAACCATCAAAATAGCATCGGTAATTATTAACTAGACCTCGAGTCAAGAACACAATCTCCAATTCCCTAACCCAATCTCAACTCCTATGCCTCAAACACCAAAACGGGGTTTCTGTTTCCTGCACCTTGAACCCTGAAGCCTAATCCCGAGACTTCTCTGAGTTCGACTTGGAGGATCACGGGACCTCGTAAGTCAGGTTCTAAGTTCCTTAATTTGGGGTTATGAGTAGTTATAAGTATAGTTACCTTACTTATAACCCTAGTTACTAAGTCCCATGATCCTTAAAGTAGGCCCTAATCCCCAAACTTCTCTCAACCCGCAGCCCGGGACCTTTGTCCGCAAACTTCTCTCAAGACCCGATCCCCAAAACGGTACATTCCTTCAATCATATGAGCGACCCTACTATAATTTAAGGTATGTTCCATGTTTAAGGGATATTGAAACTCCTGAACCCTAAACCCTAAACTCTCTAAACCCCTAAACCCTAAACCCGAAATGCAGCCCACCAGAATCGGCAAGGTCAGGATGGAGCCGCCGCTCCCTAGAAGTCCCAGGGATAAGCCGATCAGGAAGCAGAGCGAGATGGCCGTTAGGTACCTCAACGGTTTGGGGTTTAGGGGTTCAGCGGTATGGGGGTTTAGGGTTTAAGGGTTTGGGATTTATGGGGTTTGGGTTTACGGGTTTAGGGTTTGGGTACTTTAGAGCTTCAAAAAGAGCCCTTTCAAGGCTTCCAAGGGCTCCAATTGCCTGCCAGGGTTCGAGGGCTTGGAACTCTTAGGAGTTGCAAGGGATTGCAGATGTTTCGAAAAGCTGGGATTTGGGTCCTACATAAACCCTAAACCCTGAAGAGGGAAAATGGGATCGCTTTGAACACCCTACCATGACTCGTGTCATAGCTACGACTAAATTGAAAGTTGTCAACCCAAGGTCGAGCCGAGGGTTGGACGTTGAGGGGCTTTCATGTTTTCAGGTTAGGCGGTTGTGGTTTGTCGGGGCCTTAAGAATTAGAATAGGGTTTTGGAGGTTCCTTGTTCTATTTATGGTGTAGAAAACTCCCCAAAAAACCCTGTTCTAAGGATTGAGGCCCCTAGAGTGGGGTTTTGGGGTATTATGTCTGTGGGTGTCAGAATCCAGGGCGGGCAGCTTCGCCATGGATCTTAAAAGGAATCCTGGCAGGACCTGAACAAACCCTACTTAAACGCTCATGGGACTTAGTAAGCAAGGTTATAAGTAGGTTATAATTAGGATAACCCCACTGAGGGGACTTTTCACCCCAATTAAACCTACTTACTAAGTCCCATGATCCTCTAAGTAGCAGGGGGCCTTAGGCATCAGTATACTGTACCCTGTAAATCTATTCTGCTTCTCCTTTTTCCAAACCCTTATGGTGACCCTTCCAGAACACCGTCTCATCATCAAAGGCGCTACACCAAAAATCCGAAACCCTACAACCGCACAAGCATCAAGCCCTAGCTTAGGCTGAAACTCTAACCACTAGAACCCCAAACATCCGACGGGCCCGAGTTGGAGGATTTCGGGGTCACGGTGCCCGGCGAGGGTTTAGCGGTTTGGGGGTCTCGGGTTAAGGCTCAAGATCCCCAAGACTCTGCGACTCCGAGAAGGGTCGGGGTTGGGATGTGAGTTTGGGGTTGAAGCTTCAATGTTGCGGTTTGGGGGGTTTGGGTTTCGGGTTTAGCATTTAGGGCCTTAGGGGTTTAGGGTGTTTCGGTTCATGAAACTGCAGTTAAACAGCCTTAACTCCCTCAGAAATCCTGAACCCCGTCTTGTTTCACAGACAATACACCACCGATTACCCGCCACGGCACATATGCTGGCCCATGAACGCCGCAACGCCACCCAGCGAAAATGCCGCCATGAGCGTGGCGGCTCTAGACTGTGAGCTGTTCTCTTGTTTTGCCTTTTTCTCCTACCGTGCTGCTGCCTGCCTATGTACTGCTATGACAGCACTTTTAAATACGACACACATTGTTGCTATGTCAAGACCCATATGTGCAGCTACAGCATGTTATACACCCGGACACCACCTGTGCTTTCCGACAGACTACTTGCTTTCCAGAGAAGATGCTGCCAAAGAGTGCTAGCGAACCTTCAAAGCGATAAGAGTCTGCAACTCCAGGCATGAAGCTTTGGGTCTTAGAGTCCGGGATTTGGGCGGCTGAAATTCGGCTGCCACATGCTGATGGGGTCGGTAGCTATGTGGGGGTTTCCGAAAATGGGGGACCCTAATATAGTACCCTAAATAGTAGGATCCTTATTAGAAGGACCCCAAAATAAAGTACCCCTAATTTTCGGAAACTCCCATGTCTCTTTTCCTTGAGATTCATTGAGTCGCGAGTCGGAAGAACCAAAGCCCTACTGAACCCAAAAGCCATCCGCTCATAAACCCTGGGCTGGGCTTTCATCTAGCGGCCTTAACAATTAGAATCGGGTTTTGGTGCCCACTATACCATAACTTTCATAAGGAACCCCCCCCAAAGTAGTGTAGGACAAAAGGCATAAAACCCTCAAGCCGAGCCCTAGAACCTCAACCCTACTTAGAGGATCATGGGACTTAGTAAGTAGGTTATAACTGGGGTTATAAGTCCCCTAAGTGGGGTTATCCTAATTATAACCTACTTATAACCTTACTTACTAAGTCCCATGAGCCTTTAAGTACACCATCCTGAACCCTGCGAGCTCCGTGGCAAAGGCCCAGGAACCCAACGACTGAGGCCCAAGTCGAGAAATCAGGGCTTGGAAGTGTGGGACTTGGGGCCTATCAGTTTTGGGGTTGAGGGTTTAGGGTTTAGGGGTTTAGGGTTCAGGGTTTAGGGTTTAGGGTTTCGGGTTTAGGGGTTTAGGGTTCAGGGTTTAGGGTTTTGGGTTTGAGGGTTTATGGTTCCGGGAAGGGGTCATGACGTGGCAGCGGCGTTGCGAAGGGTAATTCAGGGCTATGGTTTCCGTTCATCCGGCACAGGCCTTGTGGAGGCTCGAATTTTCGGGTCTATGAAACGCACAGCGAAGTTAATGAAAGAATGGAGACATTGAAGTAATGTAGAATCCTGCTTGATTTACACGCTGTCTGCAATTGCCTGACGTTTGGATCCAGATTGTAACACTGACTGCTGCTCAAGTTCTACGTTAAATCGAGTCAAGAGGGAAGGACAAGCCCCAGTTGTGATCGTCGTGCAGACGATATGGAGAGTGCAGTGCGGATCTTCACACTTCAACACTGGCTTTACACCAGAGATGCATCCTGCTTTCAAAATCTAGAGAAATTGGTTCTCAAAGCTAAGCCCTCATTACCCTCAGCTTAACTGCTGCGCGACTACACGTGCTGAGATCCTGCTCCACTTGGGGTTTTTGTACCTTGGCATTCGTCTGTAAGATTGCGGTTTTGCTACCTGTACATCATAAGAGGAACATCGTAGATGTAATGTTCGCCACGGCTGCCAACTGACATGATAGCTGTTCTTGTTGTCTTGCTCGACATGCCCGCGCCTCCTTGTCGCGCTGCTTCTCTCGATGCCTGTGTCTCCTGGATCGCGAATCGCCCGACCTGCAGCGGGGTTTGCGGAGGGTGCTTTTGCGACTGAGGCCTGTCAAGGCATGTAGCCTACCATCAACAGAGATACCCTTACCGGGTTGCTTTATTTGAAGCGTATACAAACCTGATAGCACGCATAATCCACAGCCCAATATACAGGTACCTACATGTAGCCAGCTGGTCTCACTGGCTATTATAGGAAATTGCTTTAAATTCGAGCAGGGGTTTGTGGTTTTTTACACTGTAAGCATAACAAGGAAGCTTAAAGAATGTCCGAGACCGCAGGACAAGGGCGTATGATGATCTCGATGATTGCATTTCTGGCCCTATGATTTTGCATGGCTGTTGCTGATATTGCGCTCATACCATATATGTGTATGCATTGAGGCACCTTTCCCAATGCAAAATCATAGGGCGAGGAGTGTAATCATCAAGATCATCATATGCGCTTGCACTTCGGTATCGGCTGCAGCCTGGAAGCCCGAAACTGAAGCAGAAACCCGAAACTGAGCCCCAGCACTGCATTATTACTGTTGGTAAACGACAGTTAGAATTACGACGACGACGGCGACCACTATCATGATGATTATTGTTATGATTACTGTTGCTCTTCTTGATATTGCTCCTTTGTTGTATTCATGTTGCTTGCTATCATTCCTACTCCTACTACTCCTGATCATCCTTTTCCTGTACAGCATTAATTATTGCTTAGCTTCAACGCGAAGATCCCAGCCTCTCGCTGCGAGAGGACCTGGAGTCGGACTTGCCAGACCTGCACAGAGAGCAGGATTTAGGAGGATAGGAAGTCGTTTCTAAGAGGTACTATAAGGCTCTACAACGGGCACTGCAGGGGTAGGGTTTAGGGTTTAGGATTTTAGGATTTCGACGCAGGGTTTATGATGGATCAAGCATGAGTTCTACGACCTCCAGGCGAGAAATTCCATGCCTGCAAGGCGATCGAGTCCCCAAGACACGCAAATCTGGAGTTCTCAAGCCACAGATGGGGTTTTCCGAAAATAGGGGACCCTAACGTAGTACCCTAAATAGTAAGATCCTTATAAAAAGGACACCCAAATAAGGTACCCCTGTTTTCGGAAACTCCCATATCTACACTGCCTTCCAAGCTTTAGATACGAGTCCCAATGGAAAAAGATGCCCATTCCGGCCTTTTTGACTTCTTCCCCCGGGACGAACCGGACCTGGCAAATCCATGCTCATCAGCGCTTCGGGTGGCAACACAACCATAAGCAACGACGCATAATGCAAGAGCTACTATAGGAGCTATCAGGATTTTAAGAGGTACTAGGTAAGGGCTGCTACAAACACTAAATACCCAAAATCGTCATCTCGAACGCCCACAACCCATCCACCCGAGGCCTCCTTTAGCCAACCTCTGGACTCTGATGCACATCCGACCGCCGAAACAGTGGGTAGTTGTCAATATTAGGGCCCCTTTTTGGGTACCTTAAACATAATAGGGACCCAAAAAGCGACCATAACTTTGAAAACCACCCCAGTACATCCGAAACCCTGTTCCCAGAAGCCTTCATCCGGATACGTAGATTCCGCATCCACGGAAGGTCCCCTACCAAATCAGTACTATAGGGGCCCAAATGCGGCCTAAAGGATTACCTATACTACTTCGGGGGGTTCCCGTATTATGATTATAGTATAATGGGCCCCAAACCCACAGTCTAATTACTTAGGCCCCTATACCATTTCCTTTTGTTTGATAAGGCGACTCCCAAACCCGAAGGGCAACACAGTGATCTGAATAATCAGCAATAGCATCTCCTCATAGTCCCCATCATATAACTATCACATAATATATCCCTAGTAGTTCTAGTATGCAGAGCCTCTATACTCTTTATCCAACACAGCTGCTGCAAGGGGACCCAGCTGGGGGCCTTAATGATTCCAATAGTTGCGGTCAGATGAACACTGGCAGACTGCTGCAGAGACACAAAGGACTTCTGATTAATAAGGCAGACGTAAACCCTAAACTCGCAACCCCAAACCCACACCCTTGAACCCTAAACCTGCAACCTTGAACCCTAAACCCGCAACCTTGAACCCACACCCGAACCCTAAACCCCCAACCCTAAACCCCCACCCGAACCCCAAACCCACAAGCTTGAACCAGATTTAACCCCGCAACCCTCAAGATGCCAGGCTCGCGAGGATCGCGATTTGGAGCTCGCGCGGCCTCGCGTCTTGGCCTTGCCTTGGCAGTTGTGGTCTCTGCGATACATGCCTGAATGCATAGCAGTATCATTCAGGGCTTCCGATTAGTCTTATTATTAGGGTTTCCGATCAGTCTTAGTATTTTTCTTGCAAGTGCACTTATTGAGCCTAGCTCGAAACAGTTGATGTCACGTCGTCAGATAAGAGGTCTCGATGACTTGAGTACTAGGGTTTGGGGGTTCCGGTGCTCCAACGCTATTCGGGAACGCTCTCTCGGGTTCTCGGTGTGCTTGTTTTTGAGCACCTTTTCATGCGGCTTGGGGTTTTACGAATTGGGGTCTGGATTGTTTGCAAATTTGGGGTTCTGCCGAAAGTCCATGCAGCGATACACCATACCTTCAAGGCTGTACGAATGCTTCCAAGTCACTGCGCTTCTTGTCATGGTGTTTCTTTCGAGGGCTCTTCCGCCGGCCCCTGCCAGTATAGAACATAGGAAGACTGAGAAGAAAAAGACGAGTCACGGCAGCAAAGACAACGACAGAACAAATCACGCGCCGTCGCCATCAACACAAGATTCATTCGCTCAAGGACTGTCCCACTCCTTGGCGGGAGGTTTGCTCAAACTTCGACAACAGCTGACCGGTTGCGGTTGCAGTCTGCTCACCTTATGAAAGAACTGGGATGAGGAGCTTACTTGGAGGATCATGGGACTTATTAAGTAGGGTTATAAGTACCTTAATTGGGGTTATAAGTAGTTATAAGTATAGTGACCTTACTTATAACCCTAGTTACTAAGTCCCATGATCCTCTAAGTAGCCGCCTTTCAGATTTCAGAAGCTTCGGGTTCCCTATTACTACAACATCAAAACCCTACCCCGGAAGCCCACTCTAATTATGAAGGCCCCCGGTATCAGGTGGCTTTGGGTCCCGGTTTTTTGGGGTCTAAGACTTCGGAGCTCAAGGATTCGGATGCAGCAGACGGGATCCATGGCCAGGTTTTTTTTGTTTGTTTTTATGGCTGGGGTTTAGGGTTTAGGGTTGCATGAGTGTTCAGGGGTTGGGATCTAGTATGAGCCCTGACTAGAGTTGGAGTTGGGTTTTTGCGGGCTTGTTCTTCTATACTTACAAAAGGACTTTTACGGATGTTGTTACTACCTCTTCTAACACCTATATTCGCACAAGGCCATGCTGATCATCTCCGTCCCAACAGCCCTGAACAATAGCTCCTTAACTCGACTTCAATCAGTGACCACGGCCTGGTGTCCTGAACTTCAGCGATTTTACACAACCCACTGAGGGGACGCGGCCTCCAACAATACCGGTTTTGAACTCTTGGCAACCCGGTTCTTCAGTGACGTCACAACGAAAGCTTCAGGCCTCACATGCATCGCTCAATCCTCAACCCAGAGAGCCCCAAAACCCCTTAATTAAGGAATATAGCTTAAATCATAATATGAACCACCTTATAATTTAAGGTATATTCCTTAATTAAGGGGTATTGGGCTCTCTGGGAATCTCATCTCACTATCCCACTCCACTGCGCTGGGGATTCGGAATCCCATAGTTACGAGATTAAAACCTTTTCCAACTAACCTTCGAAGGTAAAGCTAGGGTAATGGTCTAAGCCACTTCGCCCAACCTCAACCTAAGCCCTAAACCCTGAACTCTAAACTTATTAGCTCCAAAAGCCCACCCTTAGACGACATCAGCAGCACACCTACATCTCTGGGCACCCCTTTGCCCAAAGCCCTGACCATCAAACCTGAAAACCCCCAAAACCGGGAAACTGCAAATCCCTCAAAAAATCCAGTCTAAACCCTTCATAATAACCCTCATAAAGACCATTCTAGAACCCTTAGAACCACCTATAATAACCCTCATACGAACCGTTGTAGAACCCTTACAACCAGTGAATCCTCGGAGCTCTCAACCAAAGCCGGCAGCGCCGGGGACGGGAGCGACGCTTGCCCTCGATGGTGTAGCGACTCCACCCTGCGTGGGCTTGGGGTTAAGGGTTTAGGGAGTTTAGGGTTTAGGCTTTAGGGGTTTAGGGTGTAGGGTTTAGGGTTCAGGGTGTAGGGTTTAGGGAGTTTAGGGGTAAGCTCTCAGCTTTAGGGTTTAGCCTGTCGGGTTTAGGGGTAAATAATACGACAGTTGTGTAAGTTGCATAGGGACGAGGAACTTGCTGCAAACTTGCCTTTGGAGTCGTCGGGCTCCAAAGTAACCGTTAGAACTACGTAACTACTAACCAGGTTTGTCGAATACTCTAAAACAGCTACACACGGACGAAAATGGAATCTTATGCTCCACCCCGGCTTTTGGAGTCGTCGGGCTCTTCAGGAGCCTTTGAACAAGGTTGTACTTGGTGTTTCTTGGGGGGTGCAGGGTGTAGATTATATTTTAGAAGCTGCCCCCACCCTGTAATAGTGGTATAATAGGAATATACTAGGGCCCTCATATGATCCTTATAGTCACGATTACAGGGCAGGGGCAGCTTCTAACGTAAAGCGGTTTAGTGTTACACTACCCATATAGTCTCATATAGTACCCTTATAGAAACCCCATAGAAACCCTAGAGGATCCCTTTAAGGACCCCTTATAGGGGGCAGCTTCTAAATTATATTCGTGTTGGTCTTCAGGTCCCCTTTTGGTGTCGGGCCTTCGGTTGTCAAAGACTGCGGACCTCTTGGGCAATTCAGGGGCTTACAGCGGGATTAACGGCTCATGAGGCTCCCACTAACATGCAATAAAAATAATAACAATCTAATAATAATAGTAATAATAGTAATAATAGTAATAATAGTAAGAATAGTAAAATAGTAATAATAGTAACAATAAGAGTAATAATAATAATAGTAATAATAATAATAGTAATAATAATAATAATAATAATCGTAATAAATGATGAAAACTAACTATTCTTATCATTATAATATAATACTCATCAAGCCACCTCGCTGAGCTGTAGAGTCTACACGGGTTAGAGGCTGGGAGTGTCGGGGTGTGGGCAAGGATACTTGAGACAGCTGATCGAGGCTGCATTATTTTTTGCTGTTCATGCCCGAAAGATCTAAACCCCAACACATAAACGCCGAAACCCCACACCCGAAAGCAGACACGCAGAAACCCGTAGCCCAAAAGCATTCAAGGCGCCACTGTCGTTGCTGGCGGAGCGGCTTTTGCTGCGTTCGCCTCAGGCTGGTACCAATTTACTTTAGGGTTTAGGGTTTAGGGTTGTGCCGGCTGCCACCCTCCCGAAAAAAAAACGGCGACACAGCCATCCATCCATCCGTCCGTCCATGCATTCATGGTCCACCCAGTACACACCCAAGCATCCCAGCATTACAGGCTCTCGGAACACGAGAAGCTGAGCCAAATCAAGCCAAGCAGAACTTTCAAAATCAGCTCTCCTACAACCTTCGTCTATAGCAGAAAACCCGATCGCAGAAGACCCTGTGTAACAAAAGAGCATATCCAACCATAAACCCTGTTGTTATGTACGACGGGCAAGGCGAATGATTCTTAACATGACTGCGGCCGCATGCAAACGTTGTATGTATATATATATATATATATATATATCATATATGTATATGTTGACACTATATTCGATACATGCACATACATGCATGCATCCATCCATCAATCCATCCATATGTATGTATGCGCATACATACATAAGTTCTTACATACATACGTAGGTACATATAAATACATGAACAGTTATATACAGATATGGTCACCCCTGCAAGGAGCGTAAATATGTGTGTATGTATATGTATATATATATACATACATATATTGACTGATTGTACACACGCACATATGAATCGAGTCAGGGGGCACGCTACAAGTAAGGGAATTTCCGAAAATAGGGGTACCATGTTTTGGGGTCCTTATAATATAAGGATCCTACTCCTTTAGGGTACCATATTAGGGTCCCCTATATTCGTAAACTCCCGTATCGCATCCGAGCTCCCGCCCTTGAGCCGAGCACCGAAAGACGTTCTGGGGTCCCAGGAAAGCCAGGGAGCCTCCTACCCTTGATAACAGGATATGGTTTAGGAATTCAGGGTTTTTCAGAATTCAACTTATTTTTTAATGTGTACTGGCTATCCTTGGTCTGGGCTTAGGGACTCAGGCTTTAGGGTTTATATCCTTTCTTCTGACAGGCGGCGGCTCGGCTTGCGCGGTTCCTGATGCTGGACTTGAGTGTTGGAATAGAGGGGTTCACGCAGCGTTAACTCCTGAATCCAAAAACCCTAAGCCCTAAGCTCAAGTTCTCAGGGTTTGGGTTCATTCGATAAAATCAGGTCAGGGCTGGGGGTTCAAGGTTTGTGAGTTACCGGGGCTCTTCACTTCCAGATGAGGGGCCCCGCCCTGCGTCGGCTGCTTTCTCTTATATGCCCTGAGTAGTGAAGAGAATCCCCCCAACACAAAGGTCAAAGGCTCAACGGTAAACCCTAAACCCGAAACCCCTAAACCCTTAAACCTACCCTTCACCCTAAGCCCTTTGCGCAGGGAGGAAGGCTTGGGGCTTCAGGGCTTGCAATCTTGCGCCCCAATACCCCTAAACCGTAAACCCTTAAACGAGAAAGGGTTCCGACAGGGCTCAGAAGGCGTTGAGGTGGGTTGAGGGTTCAGTGAATGCCAGTAGGCTTCACATGGCACGGAGCTCGGTGCAACAGCCCTGAATTGTGCTACCAGGGATATTACTAGAAATATATAAGCAGCAGTATCACGTATCCTTCAGACTCTGCTTTTTTGCAGTGTCCCCCCCCCCATCCCATTCGTTGCCTCAGGCGCTTTGGCTGGAGTGCTTCCCACCTGCATCGTCGCTCTCATGCTTCAGGCTTTTTGTGTACAGCTTGGACTTCGGAGGTCGTGTGAAGTAGACTTTACTGTGTTCGGCAAAGTTGAAAAGCAGGTTGGGCTGTGACTGCCGCAATGCTTCACAACCGAAGCATCTTAGAAGGCATTCAAGAAGACCACTGAGACCAAAATGCAGACAGGGTGCCATAATGAGATTTGCCAGTTCAAGGCATTTTGTAGGTTTGTACTGCGGTTTTCGTGGTTACCAAAACAATAAACCCTAAGATAACCCTTATGGACACTGTGTTGCGCCCTTCTGCGGCTGCTCTGGCTACTCAAATGACGCGAGCATCATGCGCAAAAATCCCACCAGCTGAGGCGGCGAGCATCGGAGCGAACGCTAATATCCTGACTTCATGCAACGATCCTGACTTCACGCAACGACAGACTGCGGGGCTCGCAGTTCACCGCGCTGCAATCGCAAGGAGTAAGGCTGCTGACGTGTGTCACGCCATGCTAGTGAAGCTTCAAAAGAAGCGAACATTTCGCGGCAGGGAGTCGCCCCTAGCCTAACTGGTTTGCCTTTAAGGGCTTCGGAACTAGGGTTTCTTCTTACGACAGGCCTTCAACATATCCAAAACTAAACCCCAGAAAGTCTTGCAAAGAACTGCAGAGACGTGGGGCTTCAGGGTTTCGCAGTATAGGGTTTTGGGTTATGTATACGAAGTCCTCATATCCGTTATTGGAGCGCTACTTGGTCAATGGCGAGCCTTTTCACTTCTTCTGGTCTGGGTTTCCTGTCAGTTTAAGCGGGAGTCCATTAACAGGAACCTTTCTTTCCTTCCTAATGGGGACCCAGGTCATGGCATGCCACACTATCTAGATCACGATTCGCATTGACAAGGGTAGGCTCCTAAACCCGAAAGCCACAACCGTAATAACCATAGCTCCTTAACCCCCAACCCTGGTGAAGCGAAACACCCAAGACCAACCCCAGTCCCTAAACCCTGACCTTTACCGTAACCCTTATGGTAATCCTTACCCCAGTAATACACCTCCCCAACCCCAAAACCCTAAACCCTAAAGCCATAAACGCTAAACCTGAAAACCTCTAAACCCTCCCCGACCTTCTCCTTGCTGGGGCTTGGAGACGGCGAGCCCTGGCTGGGCAGTAGTAGTAGTAGTAGTAGTAGTAGTAGTAGCAGCAGTAGTAGTAGTAGTAGTAGTAGTAGTAGTAGTAGTAGTAGTAGTAGTAGTAGTAGTAGTAGTAGTGGTAGTAGTAGTAGTAGTAGTAGTAGTAGTAGTAGTGGTAGTAGTAGTAGTAGTAGTAGTAGTAGTAGTAGTAGTAGTAGTAGTAGTGGTAATAATAGTAGTACTAGTAGTAGTAGTAGTAGTAGTAGTAGTAGTAGTAGTAGTAGTAGTAGCAGCAGCAGTAGTAGTAATAAGAATAGTAGTAGTAGTAGTAGTCGTCGTCGTCGTCGTCGTCGTGGTAGTAGCAGTGGTAGTGGTAGTGGTAGTGGTAGTGGTAGTGGCAGTGGTCGTGGTGGTGGTGGTGGTGGTGGTGGTAGCAAGAGTGGCAGTGGTAAAGGAAGGATTAGCGCATGAGGCATTTAGATCGAGGTTTCAGGCGCTGGGGGTTTGCAGCGGAATCGCACATGCACCAAGGCATACCCTATACCCAAAACGCCCTAAACCTAAAACACCTAAGCCCTAAACCCTGAAACCCCTCAGCCCTACACCCTGAAACCCTTAAGCCCCAAACCCTGAAACTCCTAAACCGAAGAAGTCCTGGCTGAAGCCAAGCCTGGGTCTCATCGCGCTCGACGATTAGCGCACGTCCCCACCTAAAAAAAGGGGGAGGTCACTATGAGTAGAGTTTGCAGTATGGGCTTCAAGCTTGGCTTTTCGTGGTTTTGAATTTAAGCCCTAAACGATCACATGATTCGTTGAGACTTGAACAATACCTAGAAGAACCCCACTGCCCAACATCGCCTGCAATAGGCATGGCAACCGCAAGAAAGCCAGAACATATGGGAGTTTCCGGATGTTAGGGTACCTTATTTTGGGCTCCTTATAATAAGGGTCCTACTATTTAGGGTACTATATTAGGGTCCCCTATTTTTGAAAACTCCCATATAATCCTTCAGCCCCGACCCTCGAAACCGAAACCCTGTCATCTCTGAACCCTAAACTCTAAACCCCCAGCTAAAGAGCTCTCCTTCTGTTGATGACATAAATCCTGCATTACCCATAATAAGGAATATACCATAATTCCCATAGTTTAGGGTCCTTAAGGTAATGCAGGATTTATATCATCAACCGTTTGAAGCTGTTTGACTGCTTAGGTGACTTGACTTCTCCGGAAAAGTGTGCGCGGGGCGACCCACGCCCTGAACTCCATGCCCCAGTGGTCTGCAACTGTTGGATGTAGGGCTTAATCCATATAAACACTATATTATACTGTATTTCATACTATATACTATTGAGCCTTTTTGGTGTGTGGGGTTTAGGGGGTGGAGGGCTTGCGGTTTTGGGCTTGGATCTCTGGCTTCAAGACGTAGTGCTTTTGTCTTCGACGGCTTCGAGCTTGTGACCCAACAACAACAACACTGTAAGACTCATTCGCAGGAGCCCGTGCGATAGACGCTAGGCCGAGCATAGGGTGAATAGAAACTAGCACAACGACTGTCGCAATAAGACCCTCAACCCTAAACCCCAAGACAACAGCCAGGGCGATGGGCATAATCCAGGCGGAAAAGTCGAGAGAGCTTGCGAATGCATAGACACCCGAACCTCGAGCCACTGAACCATGGTCCCATGGACTCCAGCCCTAAGATACCCCACAAACCCTAAACCCTCTGCAGCCGCCAAACCCACATGCCGAAACCCAAAAGATTCTGAACGTCTGAATACCTGCTGCACGATTAACATGCCCCCTCCCTGACCTCGATCGGGAAACCCGAAATCCTGTTGCCTTATATCCCGACAGCTGAAGCCTGAACCACTACCCCCTACATCTCCAGCCCGTCGAACATTCAATTTCACCAAAACCTTCATATTGCAAACCCCTTCTGGAATTCCTAATAAAACCTTCGAAAAATCTTGAAACTCCCACAAAGCCCTTTCACCGCTCCATATCCACGCAGCATCTGAGGCCAGGGCGGCTTGGTGAAGTTCAGGGCCTTGACGCACTGTTTCGCCTGACACCGGGGAGATGGAAGTTTAGGATTTCAATGCTTAGGGTTTGGGGTTTAGGGTTTAGGATTTCAATGCTTAGGGTTTGGGGTTTAGGGTTTAGGATTTCAATGCTTAGGGTTTGGGGTTTAGGGTTTAGGATTTCAATGCTTAGGGTTTGGGGTTTAAGTTTAAGGTTTCAATGCTTCCGGTTTAGGGTTTAAGTTTAAGGTTTCAATGCTTAGGGTTTAGGGTTTAAGTTTAGGGCTTCAATGCTTAGGGTTTAGGGTTTAAGTTTAGGATTTCAATGCTTAGGGTTTGGGGTTTAAATTTAGGGTTTCAATGCTTCCGGTTTAGGGTTTAAGTTTAGGATTTCAATGCTTAGGGTTTAGGGTTTAAGTTTAGGGTTTCAATGCTTCCGGTTTAGGGTTTAAGTTTAGGATTTCAATGCTTAGGGTTTAGGGTTTAAGTTTAGGGTTTCAATGCTTAGGGTTTAGGGTTTAAGTTTAGGATTTCAATGCTTAGGGTTTGGGGTTTAGGGTTTAGGATTTCAATGCTTAGGGTTTGGGGTTTAGGGTTTAGGATTTCAATGCTTAGGGTTTGGGGTTTAGGGTTTAGGATTTCAATGCTTAGGGTTTAGGATTTTTCAATGCTTAGGGTTTGGGGTTTAAATTTAGGGTTTCAATGCCTCCGGTTTAGGGTTTAAGTTTAGGATTTCAATGCTTTGGGTTTAGGGTTTAAGTTTAGGGTTTCAATGCTTAGGGTTTAGGGTTTAAGTTTAGGATTTCAATGCTTAGGGTTTGGGGTTTAAATTTAGGGTTTCAATGCTTCCGGTTTAGGGTTTAAGTTTAGGGCTTCAATGCTTAGGGTTTAGGGTTTAAGTTGAGGGTTTCAATGCTTAGGGTTTAGGGTTTAAGTTTAGGATTTCAATGCTTAGGGTTTGGGGTTTAGGGTTTAGGATTTCAATGCTTAGGGTTTGGGGTTTAGGGTTTAGGATTTCAATGCTTAGGGTTTAGGGTTTTTCAATGCTTAGGGTTTAGGGTTTAAGTTTAGGATTTCAATGCTTAGGGTTTAGGGTTTAAGTTTAGGGTTTCAATGCTTAGGGTTTAGGGTTTAAGTTTAGGATTTCAATGCTTAGGGTTTAGGGTTTAAGTTTAGGGTTTCAATGCTTCCGGTTTAGGGTTTAAGTTTAGGATTTCAATGCTTAGGGTTTAGGGTTTAAGTTTAGGGTTTCAATGCTTAGGGTTTAGGGTTTAAGTTTAGGATTTCAATGCTTAGGGTTTGGGGTTTAGGGTTTAGGATTTCAATGCTTAGGGTTTGGGGTTTAGGGTTTAGGATTTCAATGCTTAGGGTTTGGGGTTTAGGGTTCAGGATTTCAATGCTTAGGGTTTAGGGTTTAAGTTTAGGATTTCAATGCTTAGGGTTTAGGGTTTAAGTTTAGGGTTTCAATGCTTAGGGTTTAGGGTTTAAGTTTAGGATTTCAATGCTTAGGGTTTAGGGTTTAAGTTTAGGGTTTCAATGCTTCCGGTTTAGGGTTTAAGTTTAGGATTTCAATGCTTAGGGTTTAGGGTTTAAGTTTAGGGTTTCAATGCTTAGGGTTTAGGGTTTAAGTCAGGATTTCAATGGTTAGGGTTTAGGGTTTGAGTTTAGGATTTCAATGCTTCCGGTTTAGGGTTTAAGTTTAGGATTTCAATGCTTAGGGTTTAGGGTTTAAGTTTAGGGTTTCAATGCTTAGGGTTTAGGGTTTAAATTTAGGAATTTTTCATGCCTTAGGTTTTTTGGGGTTTAATAATTTTAGCTTTCAATGCCTTCCCAGAAGTTTTTTGGTTTAAGTTTAAAGGTTTCATGCTTTAGGGTTTAGGTTTTAGTTTAGCGGTTTTCAAATGCCTTAGGGTTTAAGGTTTAATTTAGGAATTTCACAATGCTAGGGTTTAGGTTTGGAGTTTAGGATTTCCAATGCTTTCCAGGGTTCAAGATGTTTTATTTTTAGGATTTCAATGCTTAGGGTTTAGGGTTTAAGTTTAGGGTTTCAATGCTTAGGGTTTAGGGTTTAAGTTTAGGGCTTCAATGCTTCGGGTTTAGGGTTTAAGTTTAGGATTTCAATGCTTAGGGTTTAGGGTTTAAGTTTAGGGTTTCAATGCTTAGGGTTTGGGGTTTAAATTTAGGATTTCAATGCTTCCGGTTTAGGGTTTAAGTGTAGGGTTTCAATGCTTAGGGTTTAGGGTTTAAGTTTAGGGTTTCAATGCTTAGGGTTTAGGGTTTAAGTTTAGGGTTTCAATGCTTAGGGTTTAGGGTTTGAGTTTAGGGTTTCAATGCTTAGGGTTTAGGGTTTGAGTTTAGGATTTAGGGTTCAAGTTTAGGGTTTCAATGCTTAGGGTTTACGGTTTAAGTTCAGCATTTCAATGCTTAGGGTTTAGGGTGTAAGTTTAGGGTTTCAATGCTTAGGGTTGAGGGTTTAAGTTTAGGGTTTCAATGCTTCGGGTTTAGGGTTTAAGTTTAGGATTTCAATGCTTAGGGTTTAGGGTTTAAGTTTAGGGTTTCAATGCTTAGGGTTTAGGGTTTAAGTTTAGGGCTTCAATGCTTCGGGTTTAGGGTTTAAGTTTAGGATTTCAATGCTTAGGGTTTAGGGTTTAAGTTTAGGATTTCAATGCTTAGGGTTTAGGGTTTAAGTTTAGGGTTTCAATGCTTAGGGTTTAGGGTTTAAGTTTAGGGCTTCAATGCTTAGGGTTTAGGGTTTAAGTTTAGGGTTTCAATGCTTAGGGTTTAGGGTTTAAGTTTAGGGTTTCAATGCTTAGGGTTTAGGGTTTAAGTTTAGGGCTTCAATGCTTCGGGTTTAGGGTTTAAGTTTAGGATTTCAATGCTTAGGGTTTAGGGTTTAAGTTTAGGGTTTCAATGCTTAGGGTTTAGGGTTTAAGTTTAGGGTTTTAATGCTTAGGATTTAGGGTTTAAATTTAGGGTGTAGGGAGTATGCCGCCTCAGACGCTTTCGCCAGGACATCCTTGGCGAAAGCTCTGTTGAGATCGTTAAGCTCAGAGCATCTCGTCTTGCACCCAGAAGGCGAGGGTTAAGAGCCATTATTTTGTCTGATTATTATTGCCATTATTATGATTGTGATTATTACGATTGTTGTTATCGTTAGCAACACTGTTATGATTACTATTGTAATTTCTATTCTTATTACTATTTGTGTTGTTCTTGTTACCATTTACCATTATTGTCATTGATTTGCTCTCAGTGGCCGGGGCTGTGCACGCTACCGAAGCTTCTCTTCGGGCAGCCAAAAGCTCCGATGTACCGCTCTTATCTGGATAGTAAGGAGGTGCCCTGGATCCTGTAGCACAAAGACGAAGATGCCGGGGAGTGACGTTGACGATTTAGGGCCCTAAACCCCCCAAAAGCCAGGGTTCAGGGTTTGGCTTTGGGCGTTGAAGGCTTCGATGCAGATAGGGTTTTAGGGTTCAGGGTGTCGGATTCTGCGACGTGCACATCGGATGATGGGTCCTCGAGCGGTCAAGAAAAAGAACTCAAAAGCTCGCTTACAGCGAAACACTTTAGAACAGCCTCAAACAGTGGTTGTCAGAGCTTTCACAGAACACAACAGCCCTGTTCTTGTTACTAAGGCCACCTTCACCTACGTACACCCTAAACCGTAGAAGACTACATGGTAAAGTCCTCAACCCTAAGCCCCGATCACAGGCGCACGGTAGCTTGCCTATGACGCTCGCTTTGACCCCTCCAATGCGTTTCGGGTTCAGGTTGTAGAGCAAACGCCGGAACCGCAATCCCAGGCCCTAGCAGAGGGGCCGAAGCTCAGACGCTTTTAAACGTAAACCCCAAAACCCTAAAACTCTAAACCCTAAAACCCTAAACCCCTAAACCCTAAAACCCCTAAACCCACTAAACCCCTAAACCCGCTAAACCCCTAAAACCCTAAAACCCTAAAGCCCGAGAACTCTTGAGCTCGGGCTCCGGGTTCGCGATCGGCTGGTCGCACCTCCTAGACCTAAGAGTAACCTGGGAATAAAAAGGGTGCCCTTTTTGGTTTAAAGGGGGTGGAAAAAGGGAAAACCCTAAACCCTAAACCCTGAACCCTAAAAAGGGAATAAGGGCCAACTCTAGGCCCTAGCCTCTCTCGAGCTGGCCATGAGGACGATGGCGTAGCCTTTTGTGACACCTAAGCGAATGGGGGGGCAGGAGATTAGGGTTAAGGGGTTCAAGGATTTAGGCGTTTAGAGGTGTGGGGGGGGTTTAGGGATTGGGGGTTGAAGGATTTAGGCTAAACCCTAAACCCTAAACCCTAGGGGGTTTAGGGATTGGGGGTTTAGGGGTTTAGGGGTTTTAGATTTCAGGGTTTAGGCAAACCATAAGTCTGATTGTTCAGCCCCCTCCGTGTTTGATGAGAGCCCTTGTGGGGGGGATCATACTTCCGTATGCAGCCATCGCCGTTGCAGGCAGCTTTATTGGGTTTGCTTGGGTCCTATCGTCTCGCATCGATGGGGGGCTGCCGTCTTCTGGAAAATCGTAGTGCCTGTCTTCCTCGTTCACCTCCCAAGAGCCGCACTGCTGCTGCACTGCTGCTAGTGATACTCGGATAGGATTTCATACTCATGGCTCCTTTCTTGGGCTCATACGAACTATTGGGACCGTCAAGGCTGCTTGGGCTCGAGATTGGGAGTATCGTTCGGCGTCCAGAAAGCTCCAAACAGGGAAGCCAAGAATCCGGAAGCCTAAGCCCCTCACCCCTAAACTACGTAGGAAACCCTTGAATCCCAAGCCCCTGACCCCTAAACTCCTAAACTCCGAAACCTTTACATCTCAAGCCCCTACGACCTCCAAAACACAAAGCTGGCAGAAACCAAGGGCTTGACTGGCACCCTCCTCAGTCGCCATCTCGACATCTAGCACTGTGCCATGCCTGATCTAGGTTTTGGGGTTTAGGGATTAGGGTTTAGAGTTTAGGGTCTAGAGTGCAGGAGCTTCGAAAGCGTGTCATCGGTCTCTGGCGCCGGCAAATATCAATCACGGGATGGAGGGTCTCTTCTTTGATCACTAACCCTACCCTCCCTACACCCTAAACCCTAATGTAGGGACCTTAATAATTAGAATAAGGTTTGGGGGCCCACTATACTATACGAATAATCAGGAACCCCCAAAATAATATAGGTAATTAGTAAGGCCCCTACATTAAACCCCTAAACCCCCAAACCCCTCAACCCCAAACCCCCTAAACCCCCAAACTCCCCGGCGCCTGGCGAAGAGGTCTCTCAGCTCCGGTTCGCCCGTAGCCTTGTCCAAGTTCTTGACGAAGACCTGCAGAAAAGTCGGGCCGACTGCTGGGGATCCAGGGATCCAGGTTCAGGGTGGGGTTTAGGATTCAGGGTTCAGGGTGGGGTTTAGGATTTAGGGTTTAGGGTTTAGGGTTAAGGGTTTAGGGTTAAGGGTTTAGGGTTAAGGGTGTAGGGTTAGGGGTGTAGGGTTAAGGGTTAAGGGTTTAGGGTTAAGGGTTTAGGGTTAAGGGTTTAGGGTTAAGGGTTTAGGGTTAAGGGTGTAGGCTTAAGGGTTTAGGGTTAAGGGTTTAGGGTTAAGGGTTTAGGGTTAAGGGTTTAGGGTTAAGGGTTTAGGGTTAAGGGTTTAGGGTTAAGGGTTTAGGGTTAAGGGTTTAGGGTTAAGGGTTTAGGGTTAAGGGTTTAGGGTTAAGGGTTTAAGGGTTAAGGGCTTAGGGTCTAGGGTTAAGGGTTTAGGGTCTAGTTGTGTTTGGCTTTACTCGGGTTTTTGAGGCTTCATTGGGTGTAAAAGGATTTTTGAAGGGTACAGTTGGGGCAACTATAAGGATCCATCTTGGAGTATTGGAAGGTGGAGCTGGGGCAACTATAAGGGTAGTTGTGAAAATTATGGTCCCTTTTTGGGTCCCTTGTATAATACAGCACCTAATATTTAGGGTACCCAAAAAGGGACCCTAACTTTGACAACTACCCATAAGGACCATGGGTTTTGGGAGGGTTTGCAAAAGCCGAGCAAGGGTCTCGTGGAGCTCAGGGCTTCGGGCTTACGCTTTAGAGGGTAAGTGTCAAAACCATGGTCCGTTTGGGAACTTTACATAATTTACCCTTAATACGGCACTCCTTTTGTTTGGGAACCAAAAAGAAACCCTAATTTGGACAGTCACACTCAGTCAGAGTTGGCTAGCATTCATAATGTAGATATACAAAGGCCCTCAATCGTAGCCCCGATATCAACGGGTGCTGTATGTCGGCGGCAGCCCATCTACAACGCGCTTTATGGGGTTCATACGGGCCTAGGGCTCCGGGGATCCCATCTGGGACTCCTGGGTGATCAATGGGTGGTCCGTATCGGGCTCTTGTAGATGAAAAGACGTACCTTTCCCGGATTCCTCCTTATTGAGGCTTCTACACATAATTCCTGAAAATGCCTGCCGTACCTTCTTTTGGCCACGGGCTTGCCCTTTTGGGGAGTCCTCGAGAACAGTACTTCCGTAGGGTTCTTTGTGGGGTAAGATCTCGTTCTGAAGAAGTGCAAGACCAAACCCTAAACCCTAAACTTAAACCCTTTTTGCATCGGGCCTTTACCACCGCCCGGTAATCCCCACATTCGCTTAAACTTAAACCCTAAACCTTAAGCCCTAAACCCCGAGCTTCAGAGCAGCTCTAAACCATAAGCCCGAAGTCCGAAACATCAGGCGCTTGAGTCTGCAAGAGCCTGTTTGGTAACCCCTATAGACAAATCAAAGGCAACAAGCCACTGCACTTTACAAGCATATGTATACATATATATGTATATATATACACACATATATATATATGTATACATACGTGCACCAGCACACATAGGCATACCGTCCAAAACTCTCACAACACCTCCATAAAACCCCTCACAAAGACAAAGCCTTTCAACAAGGACCTTGAGAGCAACCTCACACCAGAACCCTGCAGCCAAATGCCCCCGAACCCTACACACAAACCCTAAACCCTGACCCCAAGACCCCTAAACCCTAAATTGAACCCTAAACCCATCCTAAACCCTGACCTCGATGCCCAAAAACCCTACATAGAACCCTAAACCCATCCTAAATCCTAAGCCTGAACCCGGAACCTCCGAAACAAACCCGAGGATCGCCTCGCATCCCGGCTTCCCGGCGATCCTCGGCTTGAAAGGACCTGAAACTCCGGAAGGAATTGACGGTTTTCCCAGGTGTTTAGGAGGTTTAGGGTTTAGGGTTCCGGGGTTTAGGTGTTCAGGAGGTTTAGGGTTTAAGGGATGTTTTGTAAGGTGAGGAAGTCAGGTTCAAGAGTTTAGGGGTTAGGGTTTGGGGTTTAGGGGGTAAGCTACCTTCCTGTTTTCGGACTCAGTTCAATGACGGTTGAGCGATTTAGGGTCGAACATAGGCGACTTAATGGTCGGACCAGGCTGTTGGGGATTTCTATACCATACATATGGGTGGTTCTCAAAAATCATGGCCCTTTTTGGGTTACCCTAAATAATAGGTGCCGTCTTTTTTTTTTAAGGGACCCAACAAGGGACCATAATTTTGACAGCCACCCATATAAGGGAATCCCGAAAAGCAGCAGTACTATTGGTTAATGTAGGGGCCTTAGTTAGAATAGGGTTTTGCGGCTCCTTTTTACAAGTATGGTATAATATACCCTATTCTAATTATTAAGGTAAAAGCCAGAAAGTTGGAATATGATTATCCTAAACCCTTTATGGTAAACTATAGGGTATCCTACCCTGAAACCATATTCCAACTTTCTGGAGTTCCCTTTAAGGCCCCCCGTATTATGCAGGCACCGATCTTCCCGTTGCCCCCACTTAGAGGATCATGGGACTTAGTAAGTAGGTTATAATTGGGGTTATAAGTCCCCTAAGTGAGGTTATCCTAATTATAACCTACTTATAACCTTACTTACTAAGTCCCATGAGCCTTTAAGTAGACCCTAAACCCTAAACCCCATAGATCTCTTCAAGGAGCCCCAAAGATGCCTTTAAGGAGCCCTTTAAGAACCCTTACTAAGTCCCATGAGCCTTGAAGGAGGGGAAAATGAGCAGCTGAGATCCAGGCGCTCAGGGCGCGTTGCCGGCGGGGCCTTTGTTGGGTGTCGCAGTCCGGTGGGTTTGCTCCAAAAATGGACAAAACTGAACTTAAAACCCTAGCAAAAATTAGAATTTTAGCTGTTTCTTACAGGTTATAGTAACAAAAGATTAGAAGTTATTTCTAAGTACCCCTAAGTGGAGTTTAAGACAAGGGGTTCGGGCTTCGAGTTGAGGGTTGTTCAGGATATAGGAGGGTTTGCCCCAAGACCTTGAAACCGAATGCGAAGCCCGAACAAGCCAAGCCATGGAATACCAACAATCGACCGGCTGATGCCTGCCGTGCAAAAACACAACCTCCGACAGCCAACAGTTTCATGTAGCAACCTGATTGCCTAGGGTTCCTTTTAAAGGGATCCTTAAAGGGGTCTACAAGGAATGTAAATCTGCGTGACAGACACCATGATGCCCTGACATTCTGACCCTCAACAACCCAAGGCCCCAAACGCAAAAGCAAAGCTGAAAACAATCAACTCACAAAACCGAACAACTTAAAGCAATCACTAAAGTCACAGCCAGCTCAAAATGCAATTCTAAAGACCCCTAATGTTGGGGGCCGTTTATACCATAAGTATAAAAAGGAACCGCCAAAATAGCATTGGTAATCATTTAAGCCCCTATAGTAACCGTTCGTATAATATGCTCCAAAGGCCACTATATTATACTACCCTTATAGATCCCTTATAGTAACCCTTATAGACCCCTTTCAAGGAATCCTAGGAATCCTATTAAACTCAAAAGGCAAAGGATCAGGAAACCTAAACCAGCCGAGCCCTTGACCGAGTCTTCGGTTTCCATGGCACCTGCAAAGGTGGAGGATGTAGTTTAGTGCTCAACACCAGGAAAGTGGCTGTGTGTGTATACACTTATATATATATATATATGTATACCCACATTTATACATATGTATCTATGTATGTATGTACGTACGTAAGCATGTAAGTATGTATGATAGTGGTTGTACTATAATTAATATAGAGTATCGTCGCATATTATCGCATCGTATGTTGTCGTAGATCAAAGGAAAGCGGAGGTTGAGGTTCAGACTTGAGCGTAGGGCTCATGGTTCATATCCAGGTTTGCAGGTTGAGGGTGTAGGGTTTTAGGGTCTAAGGTTCAGGTTTGAGGGTTTGGGGTTTAATCAGGGTTAGGCTTCAAGGTTCAGGGTGTAACGGTTCAGAGCTCAAGGGTGAGGGTGTCGGGCTTGCAATACTTCTACAGCCAACACTTCGGCCCAAACAGCCCGTGCTGCCCAGTGTCACCATGAAGGTCACGAAAAACAACCCGTTTCAGTAGCAAGAACCGGACCTAAACACTAAAGCCTGAGCCCTGAATCAAGATGTGGACCCCATGGACCAGGTTCGGGCATATGCGCAGACAAATTTTTCCTTACATGAAACTTTTGGAGCCCTCAAGGAATCGTAGTCACAAGAGTCCACGCCTCCGAAAGATGGCTATAGGGGTTTCCAAACATTGAATCCGACACTACTGACTCACTGACGCAAGCCTTTGTAGAACTTAAGCCCTAATAAGAAGTGCAGGAAACAGGGACCTCATTGAAGTAGAAGAAGGCTAATAGGCTAAGGCTGGCTGCCATGAATGGCCATAATATAGGGGCCTTGACAACTAGAATCGGTTTCCTTTTTAAAAAGAATAGGGGCCTTGATAACTGGTAAAGGTTTTGGGGGCCAATTCCAGTATAATTATAGTAAAGAACACCCAAAATGGAATTGTTTTTTTGGGCCCCTATATTACATGTACGAGAAGCTCCGGGAACAAAACACCCCGTGTTATTGCCTAAACTAGGGCTGTAGGACTACTTTACAAAGGAAATTCACAAGCTTCCAACACGCCGCCTATCTCATGTTTGTGCGCCTGCTACCTTTTTTTGTTTGACTCGGGTGTGGGGTATACATACAGCTAGGTGCATGATGGCAAGAGGGTCGACAAGAAACTAGCCCTAAACCGTCATAAAATACCCGTACAGCCAGTGTAACACCATCAAAAAGCGTTGGAGAAACAGAAAGGGACGCTGTGGGCGCTCTAGATTCTAGATAAAACCAAGCAAGACCTCTTACAACCCCTAATCAACCCTTCACCATGTGCAGCCACCGAATGCCGAAACCCTAGCAAAAACCATTAGTTGGCAAAGCCCCAAACCCCCCCCAGAATCCTAACGCCCTAATCGAACTACCCCGGCACAAAGCAAAACCGCAAGGGCCTTGGTTGCTGGCTTTGCTGGGCGGAGGCACGGGAACCTGCCAGCGATGAAGCAGTTTCTCCACGAGGCGAAAGGAGACCAGAGTGTAGGGTTGTATGACTGTTATGACGATTTTGTGTTGAAGGTTTTACTTATCATGCATGACTTTGGGTGCTTTACAGTAAGGATCATGGAAACAAATCCCACTGGACATCTATGAACTATTGTTAAATTAAATGTGACGGTGATTGTGTGTGTGTGTGTGTGTGTGTGTGCGGCAGCCTTTTTTCTATGGCATGCCCGTGTGCTCGGCTGCGAGACGGAAAAAGAAACTCGGTGAGTTCAAGAGGAACAAGAGGAGGTTGATTTCATCAACCTTGACATCTTCTACTTTCTAAAATAGTTGCAGCCTTGGGTGGACAGTTTATGCCTTGGCATCCTCAGCAGCCATGTGCTTGATCAAATCGACAACTCGGCAGCTGTAGCCCCACTCCTGAGCTGTTTGTTTTTACTGTTTACTTTGCGGCCCTAAACCGAATATCAATTATGTTATGTTCCTTCTTCAAAATATACGATACCGAAAGTGTTCCAAGAGAGCCCGAGCAAGAATCGTTGTCATACCAGCAGACGACCTTGACGAAGGTGGGGTCCAGCATGATGCCAGCCTTGGAGTCGAAAGTGCAAGAGATCGGGTTGGTCTCGAAGTCAGTGGACACCAAGGCCTCGTCCGTGTAGCCCAGGTAGCCCTTCATGTCTCCCTCGGATCGCTTCTTCATCTCGGCGCAGATCTCCTCGTAGGTGGTCTCCTTCTCCAACTCCACGGTCAGGTCGACCACGGACACATCGATGGTCGGCACGCGCAAAGCCATGCCGGTCAGCTTGCCCTTCACATCCGGAATGACCTTCGCCACTGCCTTGGCGGCACCGGTGGAGCTAGGAATGATGTTGCCAGGGCCGGCGCGGCCACCGCGCCAGTCCTTCTTGGAGGTGCCATCCACCGTGGGCTGAGACGCAGTCATGGCGTGGCAGGTGGTCATCAGGCCGCGCTTGATGCCGAACTTCTCCTGCAGGACACGCACGGCTGGGGCCAGGCCGTTGGTAGTGCAAGAGGCGCAGGACACGGCCTCCATGGACGGGTCGTAAGTGTCCTCGTTCACGCCCATGACGATGGTGTGGGAGTCATCCTTTGCGGGAGCGGAGAAGATCACCTTCTTGGCACCGGCCTTCAAGTGGGGCTGCACCTTCTCGGTGGTCAGGAACACGCCAGTGGACTCACACACGTACTCAGCACCGTGCTCGCCAAAAGGGATCTCAGCAGGGTCGCGGGTGTGGGACAAGGCCACCTTCTGGCCGTCAATGACCAGGGAGTCGCCATCCACCTCGACGGTTCCATCATACTTACCGTGGATCGTATCATATTTCATCATGTATGCCAGGTAGTCGGCATCATAGCTGGCATTGATGAGCTTGAGCTCGGTCTCCGGGTCCTTCATGGCGATGCGGGCCACCTGCCTGCCGATGCGGCCGAAGCCGTTGATGCCGACGCCCACGGCCTGCATGGAGGTGCGTCCCTTGCTGGCACGCTTGCCAGCCACGCCCGCTGCGGCCAGGCCGGCCACGGCACCGAGGCCAGCCATGGCACCAACACCGGCAGCCTGAGAGGAGCCATAGCCAGCGGCGCGGAGGTTGGTCCTCTGCATCTGAGGCTCGCTGTGCTGGACCTGGCCAACAGGTGCCACGAAGGCACTGCTCAAGGCACCCGCTGCCGCGAAGGCACCGACGCCGGCCATGGCAACATTGGTGGCGGTGGAAGGCATGATTTCGAGGATCTGCACAACGAAGGGCTTTCGAACCTGCTTAATGGCCGCTGGGGGTAAAGCCTTGGGACTCGACTAGGATATTGCAGAATTCGCAACCAAAGCATGCAAATGAACGTGAACCCCCCATCTTCAGTACCAGTCGCCCCCAACAATGCAACCAACATACGGTCTGCCCAAAACGTTTTGTGGAGGAGGCCGTGCCCTTGTGCTCGGCAGCGAGACGGAAAAACAAACTCGGTGAGTTCAAGAGGAACAAGAGGAGGTTGATTTCATCAACCTTGACATCTTCTAATTTCTAAAATAGTTGCAGCCTTGGGTGGACAGTTTATGCCTTGGCATCCTCAGCAGCCATGTGCTTGATCAAATCGACAACTCGGCAGCTGTAGCCCCACTCCTGAGCTGTTTGTTTTTACTGTTTACTTTGCGGCCCTAAACCGAATATCAATTATGTTGTGTTCCTTCTTCAAAATATACGATACCGAAAGTGTTCCAAGAGAGCCCGAGCGAGAATCGTTGTCATACCAGCAGACGACCTTGACGAAGGTGGGGTCCAGCATGATGCCAGCCTTGGAGTCGAAAGTGCAAGAGATCGGGTTGGTCTCGAAGTCAGTGGACACCAAGGCCTCGTCCGTGTAGCCCAGGTAGCCCTTCATGTCTCCCTCGGATCGCTTCTTCATCTCGGCGCAGATCTCCTCGTAGGTGGTCTCCTTCTCCAACTCCACGGTCAGGTCGACCACGGACACATCGATGGTCGGCACGCGCAAAGCCATGCCGGTCAGCTTGCCCTTCACATCCGGAATGACCTTCGCCACTGCCTTGGCGGCACCGGTGGAGCTAGGAATGATGTTGCCAGGGCCGGCGCGGCCACCGCGCCAGTCCTTCTTGGAGGTGCCATCCACCGTGGGCTGAGACGCGGTCATGGCGTGGCAGGTGGTCATCAGGCCGCGCTTGATGCCGAACTTCTCCTGCAGGACACGCACGGCTGGGGCCAGGCCGTTGGTAGTGCAAGAGGCGCAGGACACGGCCTCCATGGACGGGTCGTAAGTGTCCTCGTTCACGCCCATGACGATGGTGTGGGAGTCATCCTTTGCGGGAGCGGAGAAGATCACCTTCTTGGCACCGGCCTTCAAGTGGGGCTGCACCTTCTCGGTGGTCAGGAACACGCCGGTGGACTCGCAGACGTACTCTGCACCGTGCTCGCCGAAAGGGATCTCAGCAGGGTCGCGGGTGTGGGACAAGGCCACCTTCTGGCCGTCAATGACCAGGGAGTCGCCATCCACCTCGACGGTTCCATCATACTTACCATGAATAGTATCATATTTCATCATGTATGCCAGGTAGTCGGCATCATAGCTGGCATTGATGAGCTTGAGCTCGGTCTCCGGGTCCTTCATGGCGATGCGGGCCACCTGCCTGCCGATGCGGCCGAAGCCGTTGATGCCGACGCCCACGGCCTGCATGGAGGTGCGTCCCTTGCTGGCACGCTTGCCAGCCACGCCCGCTGCGGCCAGGCCGGCCACGGCACCGAGGCCAGCCATGGCACCAACACCGGCAGCCTGAGAGGAGCCATAGCCAGCGGCGCGGAGGTTGGTCCTCTGCATCTGAGGCTCGCTGTGCTGGACCTGGCCAACAGGTGCCACGAAGGCACTGCTCAAGGCACCCGCTGCCGCGAAGGCACCGACGCCGGCCATGGCAACATTGGTGGCGGTGGAAGGCATGATTTCGAGGATCTGCACAACGAAGGGCTTTCGAACCTGCTTAATGGCCGCTGGGGGTAAAGCCTTGGGACTCGACTAGGATATTGCAGAATTCGCAACCAAAGCATGCAAATGAACGTGAACCCCCCATCTTCAGTACCAGTCGCCCCCAACAATGCAACCAACATACGGTCTGCCCAAAACGTTTTGTGGAGGAGGCCGTGCCCTTGTGCTCGGCAGCGAGACGGAAAAAGAAACTCGGTGAGTTCAAGAGGAACAAGAGGAGGTTGATTTCATCAACCTTGACATCTTCTAATTTCTAAAATAGTTGCAGCCTTGGGTGGACAGTTTATGCCTTGGCATCCTCAGCAGCCATGTGCTTGATCAAATCGACAACTCGGCAGCTGTAGCCCCACTCCTGAGCTGTTTGTTTTTACTGTTTACTTTGCGGCCCTAAACCGAATATCAATTATGTTGTGTTCCTTCTTCAAAATATACGATACCGAAAGTGTTCCAAGAGAGCCCGAGCGAGAATCGTTGTCATACCAGCAGACGACCTTGACGAAGGTGGGGTCCAGCATGATGCCAGCCTTGGAGTCGAAAGTGCAAGAGATCGGGTTGGTCTCGAAGTCAGTGGACACCAAGGCCTCGTCCGTGTAGCCCAGGTAGCCCTTCATGTCTCCCTCGGATCGCTTCTTCATCTCGGCGCAGATCTCCTCGTAGGTGGTCTCCTTCTCCAACTCCACGGTCAGGTCGACCACGGACACATCGATGGTCGGCACGCGCAAAGCCATGCCGGTCAGCTTGCCCTTCACATCCGGAATGACCTTCGCCACTGCCTTGGCGGCACCGGTGGAGCTAGGAATGATGTTGCCAGGGCCGGCGCGGCCACCGCGCCAGTCCTTCTTGGAGGTGCCATCCACCGTGGGCTGAGACGCAGTCATGGCGTGGCAGGTGGTCATCAGGCCGCGCTTGATGCCGAACTTCTCCTGCAGGACACGCACGGCTGGGGCCAGGCCGTTGGTAGTGCAAGAGGCGCAGGACACGGCCTCCATGGACGGGTCGTAAGTGTCCTCGTTCACGCCCATGACGATGGTGTGGGAGTCATCCTTTGCGGGAGCGGAGAAGATCACCTTCTTGGCACCGGCCTTCAAGTGGGGCTGCACCTTCTCGGTGGTCAGGAACACGCCAGTGGACTCACACACGTACTCAGCACCGTGCTCGCCAAAGGGATCTCAGCAGGGTCGCGGGTGTGGGACAAGGCCACCTTCTGGCCGTCAATGACCAGGGAGTCGCCATCCACCTCGACGGTTCCATCATACTTACCGTGGATCGTATCATATTTCATCATGTATGCCAGGTAGTCGGCATCATAGCTGGCATTGATGAGCTTGAGCTCGGTCTCCGGGTCCTTCATGGCGATGCGGGCCACCTGCCTGCCGATGCGGCCGAAGCCGTTGATGCCGACGCCCACGGCCTGCATGGAGGTGCGTCCCTTGCTGGCACGCTTGCCAGCCACGCCCGCTGCGGCCAGGCCGGCCACGGCACCGAGGCCAGCCATGGCACCAACACCGGCAGCCTGAGAGGAGCCATAGCCAGCGGCGCGGAGGTTGGTCCTCTGCATCTGAGGCTCGCTGTGCTGGACCTGGCCAACAGGTGCCACGAAGGCACTGCTCAAGGCACCCGCTGCCGCGAAGGCACCGACGCCGGCCATGGCAACATTGGTGGCGGTGGAAGGCATGATTTCGAGGATCTGCACAACGAAGGGCTTTCGAACCTGCTTAATGGCCGCTGGGGGTAAAGCCTTGGGACTCGACTAGGATATTGCAGAATTCGCAACCAAAGCATGCAAATGAACGTGAACCCCCCATCTTCAGTACCAGTCGCCCCCAACAATGCAACCAACATACGGTCTGCCCAAAACGTTTTGTGGAGGAGGCCGTGCCCTTGTGCTCGGCAGCGAGACGGAAAAAGAAACTCGGTGAGTTCAAGAGGAACAAGAGGAGGTTGATTTCATCAACCTTGACATCTTCTAATTTCTAAAATAGTTGCAGCCTTGGGTGGACAGTTTATGCCTTGGCATCCTCAGCAGCCATGTGCTTGATCAAATCGACAACTCGGCAGCTGTAGCCCCACTCCTGAGCTGTTTGTTTTTACTGTTTACTTTGCGGCCCTAAACCGAATATCAATTATGTTGTGTTCCTTCTTCAAAATATACGATACCGAAAGTGTTCCAAGAGAGCCCGAGCGAGAATCGTTGTCATACCAGCAGACGACCTTGACGAAGGTGGGGTCCAGCATGATGCCAGCCTTGGAGTCGAAAGTGCAAGAGATCGGGTTGGTCTCGAAGTCAGTGGACACCAAGGCCTCGTCCGTGTAGCCCAGGTAGCCCTTCATGTCTCCCTCGGATCGCTTCTTCATCTCGGCGCAGATCTCCTCGTAGGTGGTCTCCTTCTCCAACTCCACGGTCAGGTCGACCACGGACACATCGATGGTCGGCACGCGCAAAGCCATGCCGGTCAGCTTGCCCTTCACATCCGGAATGACCTTCGCCACTGCCTTGGCGGCACCGGTGGAGCTAGGAATGATGTTGCCAGGGCCGGCGCGGCCACCGCGCCAGTCCTTCTTGGAGGTGCCATCCACCGTGGGCTGAGACGCGGTCATGGCGTGGCAGGTGGTCATCAGGCCGCGCTTGATGCCGAACTTCTCCTGCAGGACACGCACGGCTGGGGCCAGGCCGTTGGTAGTGCAAGAGGCGCAGGACACGGCCTCCATGGACGGGTCGTAAGTGTCCTCGTTCACGCCCATGACGATGGTGTGGGAGTCATCCTTTGCGGGCGCGGAGAAGATCACCTTCTTGGCACCGGCCTTCAAGTGGGGCTGCACCTTCTCGGTGGTCAGGAACACGCCAGTGGACTCACACACGTACTCAGCACCGTGCTCGCCAAAAGGGATCTCAGCAGGGTCGCGGGTGTGGGACAAGGCCACCTTCTGGCCGTCAATGACCAGGGAGTCGCCATCCACCTCGACGGTTCCATCATACTTACCATGAATAGTATCATATTTCATCATGTATGCCAGGTAGTCGGCATCATAGCTGGCATTGATGAGCTTGAGCTCGGTCTCCGGGTCCTTCATGGCGATGCGGGCCACCTGCCTGCCGATGCGGCCGAAGCCGTTGATGCCGACGCCCACGGCCTGCATGGAGGTGCGTCCCTTGCTGGCACGCTTGCCAGCCACGCCCGCTGCGGCCAGGCCGGCCACGGCACCGAGGCCAGCCATGGCACCAACACCGGCAGCCTGAGAGGAGCCATAGCCAGCGGCGCGGAGGTTGGTCCTCTGCATCTGAGGCTCGCTGTGCTGGACCTGGCCAACAGGTGCCACGAAGGCACTGCTCAAGGCACCCGCTGCCGCGAAGGCACCGACGCCGGCCATGGCAACATTGGTGGCGGTGGAAGGCATGATTTCGAGGATCTGCACAACGAAGGGCTTTCGAACCTGCTTAATGGCCGCTGGGGGTAAAGCCTTGGGACTCGACTAGGATATTGCAGAATTCGCAACCAAAGCATGCAAATGAACGTGAACCCCCCATCTTCAGTACCAGTCGCCCCCAACAATGCAACCAACATACGGTCTGCCCAAAACGTTTTGTGGAGGAGGCCGTGCCCTTGTGCTCGGCAGCGAGACGGAAAAAGAAACTCGGTGAGTTCAAGAGGAACAAGAGGAGGTTGATTTCATCGACCTTGACATCTTCTAATTTCTAAAATAGTTGCAGCCTTGGGTGGACAGTTTATGCCTTGGCATCCTCAGCAGCCATGTGCTTGATCAAATCGACAACTCGGCAGCTGTAGCCCCACTCCTGAGCTGTTTGTTTTTACTGTTTACTTTGCGGCCCTAAACCGAATATCAATTATGTTGTGTTCCTTCTTCAAAATATACGATACCGAAAGTGTTCCAAGAGAGCCCGAGCGAGAATCGTTGTCATACCAGCAGACGACCTTGACGAAGGTGGGGTCCAGCATGATGCCAGCCTTGGAGTCGAAAGTGCAAGAGATCGGGTTGGTCTCGAAGTCAGTGGACACCAAGGCCTCGTCCGTGTAGCCCAGGTAGCCCTTCATGTCTCCCTCGGATCGCTTCTTCATCTCGGCGCAGATCTCCTCGTAGGTGGTCTCCTTCTCCAACTCCACGGTCAGGTCGACCACGGACACATCGATGGTCGGCACGCGCAAAGCCATGCCGGTCAGCTTGCCCTTCACATCCGGAATAACCTTCGCCACAGCCTTGGCGGCACCGGTGGAGCTAGGAATGATGTTGCCAGGGCCGGCGCGGCCACCACGCCAGTCCTTCTTGGAGGTGCCATCCACCGTGGGCTGAGACGCGGTCATGGCGTGGCAGGTGGTCATCAGGCCGCGCTTGATGCCGAACTTCTCCTGCAGGACACGCACGGCTGGGGCCAGGCCGTTGGTAGTGCAAGAGGCGCAGGACACGGCCTCCATGGACGGGTCGTAAGTGTCCTCGTTCACGCCCATGACGATGGTGTGGGAGTCATCCTTTGCGGGAGCGGAGAAGATCACCTTCTTGGCACCGGCCTTCAAGTGGGGCTGCACCTTCTCGGTGGTCAGGAACACGCCAGTGGACTCACACACGTACTCTGCACCGTGCTCGCCGAAAGGGATCTCAGCAGGGTCGCGGGTGTGGGACAAGGCCACCTTCTGGCCGTCAATGACCAGGGAGTCGCCATCCACCTCGACGGTTCCATCATACTTACCGTGGATCGTATCATATTTCATCATGTATGCCAGGTAGTCGGCATCATAGCTGGCATTGATGAGCTTGAGCTCGGTCTCCGGGTCCTTCATGGCGATGCGGGCCACCTGCCTGCCGATGCGGCCGAAGCCGTTGATGCCGACGCCCACGGCCTGCATGGAGGTGCGTCCCTTGCTGGCACGCTTGCCAGCCACGCCCGCTGCGGCCAGGCCGGCCACGGCACCGAGGCCAGCCATGGCACCAACACCGGCAGCCTGAGAGGAGCCATAGCCAGCGGCGCGGAGGTTGGTCCTCTGCATCTGAGGCTCGCTGTGCTGGACCTGGCCAACAGGTGCCACGAAGGCACCGCTCAAGGCACCTGCTGCCGCGAAGGCACCGATGCCGGCCATGGCAACATTGGTGGCGGTGGAAGGCATGATTTCGAGGATCTGCACAACGAAGGGCTTTCGAACCTGCTTAACGGCCGCTGCGGTGAGGCAAACAGGGTTCAAGGATGTATGAAGTCCAAGGTAATCATGCTTGCAACACGATTGATAAGAACAATCATTGCCCTTGCACCACAAACACAGAAGTGCTTCAAGAGTAGCAAGTACGAGAAGCATAGCAATGAGATTGATCCTAATACATCCTAATACTATCCTAATGTTGGCGACAAACATTGTAGGAACCACAGGAGTAGAGAGAACACTGAACATGCTACCACTGCTCACGCCACCAGCAATGCAGAAATCGCATGTCAGCATCAGTGTCAATTTTTCCGACCTCATGTTGAGCATCATCGTCATCATTATTAACAGTGCTTTGATCACCTTCGCACTCATCTCATGTTCTTATTCCGCTTCATACTCATCACCGTCATGACCGTCATCGCTGTCATCATCGCCATGGCAAGCATCTCAGCATCACCGTCCCTGCCCCGTCATTGTCAGTAGTGTCACATTCACGACCATCGCAGAATATGGGGCCTAAATAATTACCTATAGTATTTTGTGGCTTCCTTAGTATACTTATAGTACAATGGGCCCCAAAGCCCTCTTCTAATAATTAAGGTCCCTGCATGAGCGTGGGCACCTCGCAGTCTTCTTCGGAAACCTTCCGATTCGTCTCGCCAATCTCCTGGTTTAGCGCACGAGGGGTGCTGCAGGGGCCTGGAGAAGTACATATGGGGGGAGCAGAAAGGCTCTTGCAAGGGGTTATTAGGGGATCTGTACCGCATCCATGCTGACGTGGGCCTTTAACAGGAGAACGGGGTGTTTTGTTAAAGTCACTAGAGGGTAACACAATGGGGCCTCGAGAAGTAGAACAGGGTTTTCGAAATGGTTTATGGGATTGCTGTAAATGGCCTTTGAAGCCTTTGGGCGCCTGTATGTGGTCGTGTGAGACAAGCTTGGGGTTGTCATAAGGGAATGAACTAGCGCAGCGTTTTCTGCTTACTTGCAAAGGGACTCTGAGGGGAGAGTGTTCAGGGTATAGGTTAACTGCAACTCTTGAGGGATAGCCCAAACCCGTAAACGACTCGACGCGCTCGCAACCCCAAACTTGGGAACTCCCGCCCCCAACGCGAAGCCCTACTCTCTCTCTCTCTCTCTCTCTCTCTCTCGCTCTCTCTCTCTCTCTCTCTCTCTCTCTCTCTCTCTCTCACCCCAACCGAACGTCTTGTAGTGAGATGCTTATGAAGACGGCATTAAGTCTCCTACCACAAGCTCTACCCTGAAGGCCACCTGACATAACATACACAAAAAGCATGCATACGTACCACGAACACACCAAACAACCCTTGAAAAAACACCGTAACACCCTCTCCCCTTGCGCTGAACCCCTAGACCCTAACCCCTAACCCTGAACCCTAAACCCCCTAAGCCCTAAACCCTAAACCCCCTGAACCCTAAACCCCCTAAACCCCAAACCGCCTAAACCCTAAGCCCAGCAGCCCGAAACCCAAACCATGGCACCTGCCTCGGGCTCTGGTGAGACTAAGGCTTCGAGGTCTGCGAGCACCGGGCCTTTCTGGTTTAGGCTTTTTTAGGGTTTAGGGTTTAGGCTTTATAGGCTTTAAGGGTTTAGGGGTTCAGGGTTCAAAGGCTTCAGGGTTGGGACTAGGAGAAGAGGAGTTTAGGGGTTTGGGGACTCAGGGGTCTGGGGTTTAGGAATTTGGGCGCTCGGGTTCTTGGGCTGAGGGGTGCCTATAAGGGTGGTTATCAAAATTAGGGTCCCTTTTTGGGCACCCTAGATCATAGGTGCCGTACTTTTTTTTAGGGACCCAAAAAAGAGGGACCCTAATCCTGACAACCACCCATCAAGGCTTAACGTATGGGCTGGATAACTGCCCTACCAGGGCTCTGGAAAGCAACCCGTGGCCTGAAATAGTAAGGTAGGGCTTGTTTGCCTTATGGCACACCATACTTGCATAGGAGCTCTTGAAAAACCACCCTACTAGAAATTTCGGGCCACTGGTCTTAGGCTTCGAACATAGGCTGAGTGAGATTCGACTGTGATCTCTAGCACCTTCAGGGGCAAACGGCATGGGGATGAATTTAATTTTACCCTTTGCCCTGCACTATACTGAACTTAGAACCCTAGCAACAATTACAATTTTAGCTGTTTCTCAGGGATTATTACAACCAAAAAATCAAAACTTTTTCTAAGTACCCCTAAGTACACACCTAAACCTTAATTTTTAGGAGTTTAGGGCCTTGGGGCCTGGGTGTGTTGGGCTTGGGGGTGAAGGCTTAGGCTACGGGGTTTCGGGGCTCGAAACGGTTTGGGCTACTTCAGCACCAAAACTAAAGCAGCAGCCTTGACGTCCCAGTTCCCGTTGCCCAAAGCCTAGAACCCAATGTGGCCCCACCTCAGGCTCTATCGCGCTTATGAACTATCAGCGCTCATGTTGAATGCATTCTGATCAGCAACCCCGGCCCTTCGTAGACACGATATTAAGGATCCTACTCTGCCCAGGGATCGTAAGCACAATGGGCTTCTCAATCATGCAGGGCTTAACCCCCCGTTGAATGGTGTTGGGGAGGTCGGGTTCTCCTGGGCTTTCCACTTGTTTAAAGTGTGTATCTATTGTATTGCTATGCTATATGGGAGTTTTTCCGAAAATAGGGGACCTTAATATACTACCCTACTTAGTAGGATCCTTATTATAAGGACCCCAAAATAAGGCACCCCCTAATTTTCGGAAACTCCCATATCATTACAATAGTGGCTTCGGGTTAGGTTGGAATGCAAACCCCTGGATTTAAGTTGGTGTCTTGCGATTCTGGGTTCAGGATCCTTTTAGGGCTTTCGGGCTAGAGACCGGCCCAAATTCGACAAAGGTTCTTGAGGAGGGTATTGCACTGAAAATAAAACATATGTGTGTATGGACATATACACTTACATAGGAACAGAAATACGAATGTGTCTATAGAGATCGATAAATACATAGATACAGCTATGCATGCATACATGCTTACATTCATACATGCGCAGTTAGCTGGTTCATGACCCATACAGCCAACACAACACTGTAACAACATCAACAAGTGCGTAAAGCGGAAGCCAATGGAAACTGACTCTCGGGATCGCGCCCAACAGACCGTCCACGCTCGGAAGGTCCATGCCGCCGATCTTCTCTCCTCGTATCGCCAGGCGTTTCGGGGGCTTTAGGGTTTGGGGTTCATTCACTCATTCGCTCATTCCATGTATTCTTTCTTTCTTTCGTTCTTTCGTTTCGTTCGTTTGAATAGCTATGTTTTTCTTTCTTTCCTTCACTTCATTCGCCTAATTAACTCATTCATTCGTTCATTCATTCATATCAACTGCTTTCATGCACTCATTCAACCATTCATTAAGCCCTCCGACCCTAAGCTGAAGTTTGCCCTCGAAGTCACCTGAAAGTTATGAAAGCTCCTCCTCGCTCCGCTGTCGCTGCTGCTGCTTGCTGCTGTGCTGCTGCTGCCGCTGCTGCTGCTGCTGCTGCCGCTGCCGCGGCCTCCGCTGCAGCCTCCGATTTTCGAAGGCGCTCGAGTGCCTTCGCCGGCTCAGGCTTTCGTGGCAGGTTTAGCGTTAAGAGCTTCGCTTCGTAACATTAGGGCAAACCATTAGGACTTCACTTTGGGCGGTTCCTGCAAATGCACCCTAAACCCTAAACCGCTTTAGGGTCCCCCTAAACCCGAAACCCTGAACCTAAACCCTAACCCATCTATTGCTGCCGCCTTTTCCTCGCTTCCGCCTACAACGACCACTGCTGTCACTCCTGCTGCGACAGTTTGAAGTTTAGGGTTGAAGGATTTAGGGCTTAGGGGTCTGGGGGTTTAGGGTTATAGTAAGGGTTTTGGGGTTTAAGGGTATAGGGTTTAGGGGTTTGGGGGTTTAGGGTTTGCAGTAAGGGTTTAGGGGTTAGGGTCTAGCAAGCTACTGCTACAGTGACTGCTACTGAGTACGTCTGCTACTGCTTCCTGCATGCCACTTTTAACACTGAAAACAACAATGCGACGACTAAGAGAATGAACGCCAAGGGCCACGATGACGACCCTACACCCGAGGAACACAACAGCGGCCACAAAGACGAGGACGATCTGGCCTTGCAAGCACGGCAGCAATCGTCGTAACCCATAGCTTAGGGGCTGAGGGCTTACAAAGGGTTTAGGGCATCACCCTACGGATGTTGGATTTAGACCTCAGAGTTCCAGGTCTACGGTCAAAGGCACTAGGTGCACTCTCAAACCGTGAATCCTGAATCTGAAGAACCCTCAACATGACACACAAATAGGCCTGAAAAATTAGAATAAATAGGGCCTTGGCCAAGTCCCCAAAACCCTGGACCCTTGCAACATCTGCATATTCCGAGATAGCCCCAACCCCGCAACCCCACCCCCCCCAGTCAGTGAAGCTTCACAACACGGAAGCCCGCTGGGTCATGCTGTTGTTTAGGCTTAGAGCTAAGCTCCCCAAAGCGCTAAACACCCAAAAGCCCCAAACCCCTAAAACCCCAAACCCTAAACCCTAAACCCCAAACCTTAAAGCCCTGAATCGCTCAAATCCGAAACCCTGATCTGATCCCCAACACCCAAAACCCCTGACTCCCACGAGGTCGCCCCGGCTCCAACAACAGTATCCCGAAACGACACCATGAAGCCCTCTGAAGCTCTCAAAAAAAGTAATAAAAAACTTGGAATGCCCTTGTTGCGTATGGCATTTTACTCTTATTGTGATGATTGCATTTGTGATGATGGCTAGTATCTTCATATATATATATATATTTACTATACCATGTTATATCAGTTTTGTTATATCATATTACGTTATACTGTGGTATCGTATGTCAAGAAGGGGCAAGGTCTGAGATGAGCACGGGGATCGCCGGCGGCGAGGCAGTTCGCTCTGTGGAGGTCCTTCGACACAGGCCACAAAACTCTCTTTATGGGAGCCCTTAAAGGAGCCGTTAAAGGAGCGCCCTTGACGGAACTCTGGAAGGAACCCGTTAAGGAGCCTTTAAAGGAACCCTTAACGGAACCCCTTGAAGGAACCCTTCAAAGGAATTCTCTATGGGTTGAGGGTTCCAAGGTTGCAGAGAGGGGTTACTGTCAGGGCCAGTGTTCTGCTCCATGAACGGTTTGCGGTTCGGAGATTCGCGGTGCAGGGTTTGTGAGGTTTGCGGTTCAGGGGTTTAGGGCTCAGGGTTTAGTGTTGAGGGTTTGAGGCTACACTGGATCCGAAATCCTTTCCGCTATCCCGTGGCCCGGAACCCACACCGCAAGGGCCTGGATCCAACCGAAAGCCCTAGCGAAAAGTAAACACCCCACGTTCCAAGACAACTGAGCAACCTGAACCCACACCCGAAAGCCAGACAACAACACGACCAACAGCACATGCAATCGCAGCTTTCCCAGGCCAAGAATTCAAGAATCCTACACCCCGCAGTCCCAAACACTGAACCCCAGCCCTACCCAAAGGCCCCAAAGTAGTTCAGAATCCTAGAAGGTAGTCCCAAAAAGGAACTACTTTTGGGCCTCTGGGTAAGCCTACTTAAAGGCTCATGGGACTTAGTAAGTAAGGTTATAAGTAGGTTATAATTAGGATAACCCCACTTAGGGGACTTATAACCCCAGTTATAACCTACTTACTAAGTCCCATGATCCTCTAAGTAGACCCTAAACCCTAAACCCCATAGATGCCTTTAAGGAAACCCTATAGATCCCTTTAAGGAGCCCTTACTAAGTCCCATGATCCTCTAAGTACGGCCACAAACCCCGGAAACCCACGGCTCCAGGAGCCAGCGGAGGCCATCGGTCTGACTCCGAGCCCCTGGCAAATTAGGATCCCTTAAAGGGAACCTTAAAGGGATCTATATAGGGTTCCTTAAAGGGATCTATAGAGTTTAGGGTTTAGGGTCTACTTGGAGGTTCATGGGACTTCGTAAGTAAGGTTATAGGTACCTCACTTGGGGTTAAGAGTCGTTATAAGTATAGTTACCTTACTTATAGCCATAGTTACTAAGTGTCATGATCCTCTAAGTAGGGTTCAGGTCCCTGAGGAGGATGTCTTCGCAGGGGTGTGCCTAGGTTTAGGTTTTCACAAGGGTCTTGGGCTTTTGCATTTTGGGTTTCGGGGCTCGCAGCCTTTGGGGCTCAAGGGCTTATGGAATCAAAGGTTCTGATTTGGATAGGGGTCACGCGTACATATCTGGCGCTGGCTCCGGTAGAAGTGTAGTCGGTACAAGCGTAGTTGTTGGAAGTGATCCTATGGCACAGCTGCTCTGCGAAGTCTGCTTTGGGATCTATCGGAGAGCGCCAGATTTCCAAAATACATATTACACACCTTCAACGAAACAAACGTTACTTGTGAACCGTCGAGCTTCCTTTTGAGACTGTGCGGAATGTTCTTGTCAAGAGACTTCCACCAGCGGTCTATGCACTGTGTTCTGGTCAGAACTGCGTGCGCAGGGCTCTTCAAGCAGATTTGTTCACGGGCTGGTGCTGGAAGTGCATCACGCTGAAGGACTTGACAGACTTCTCGTGTGTTCAAGCCCTGCACGAGATTGGGCCAGCAATGTGCATCATCAGAGCGCACATAAGCTTTGCCGGACACGGCATCCACCTTTGAAAGGTACTTGCGGCAGCACTCATGTCCACAACAAACACAGTGCTCTCAGGAGCAACCCGCGATGGACCGGGGCGGGATTGCACTGAACATCACGACCATGCCATGCCTGTGGCATCCTCTGAAAGTCGGGGCTTAAGACTTGGGTTCAGGGATTGGTTTTGTTGTGTAGAACCCTCAACCGTAGCATCCTCTTACGAAGGACCCCCAAATCAAGCACGCCTGTTTTAAGAACCCACCGCATTGGCTTGTCAGGGTTTTACGAGCGGCTTTGAAGGGTTCGCCGGTTAGCTTCGGCTTCGCCAGCTCTCAGGACCCACGGTTGAGGTTAAGGAGGACGGGGTGTAGGGTTGAGGGTCTCCCTTTTGCGTCTGGCTTCGGGGTGTGTCATAGACAATTTCTCGACGGGCCACAAGGGCATATTATACCCGCCATTCAAGCTGCATTCGTGCTTTGGGCTTTTAAGATAGCGGCTTAGGGTGGATCTAGTTGAAGGGCTGGTGGCGCAGAGGTAGGAGTGAGGCTTTGGATTTTCGCCAGATGAAATGGGGTCTTGCAAGGGGTCTCATGCGGATTGTATGGTGTCAATCACAAGGGTTTTCGACTGGAAACGCGTTTTAAAGGCTGTGTAGAGTTTCTGTCGAGGTCTCAACGGTGCTTAATGGCTACATCCCACTGGTCCTGCCTTTAGTCTCTGCAGCACCAGGGACTCAGCCGCAGACTGGCCCAACCTCACTCAGCCAATCGACGCTTCCACAGTTCGTAGCCATAATGACCCACAAGATACGGAGTTTTGGGAGGGTTTGGGGCGGAAGCAAGGGGGGGGTTAGGGTGGAGGATTTTGGGGTTTTGGATGGTGTTCGGGGTTTCGAGACGCTGGTATATGGACACAAAGCCAGCAGAACCATTTTAGCGCTCCTTTACGAAATCCTAGACCAAACACCCACTGCAGGAAGCTGGGTTCATGCCATACCACTTGAATGGGAACTTTGGGGGGAGCGGGTTTGAGGCGCGTGGCAGCACTGCACCCAATGGCAGTCGGCATACTGCATAGTATAAAAGTCAACATACCAATGCCAAAATCCTGTAGGAAGTATTCATGGCTGCCCGAAGCGGACCCAAAACCGATAAATCAGAACTACTTACCCCTGAACCCTAAACCCCGGAACCCCTGAACCCGAAAATCCTAAACCCTTACACCCGAAAACCCCTAAACCCTTCAGCCCTTAACCTTTAAGCCTTAAAGCCTAAACCCCCTAAACCCTAAGCCCTTAAGCCCAAAACCGTAAACCCCTAAGCCCTAAACCCGAAACCCTTAAGCCCTAAACCCCCTAAACCCTTAAGCCCTAAACCCTCAAGGCCCCAAACCCTAAACCCTTAAACCCTTACGGCCCCTAAACCCTGAACCCTTGAAGGCCCTAAACCCCAAACCCTAAACCCTTAAAGGCCCTAAACCCCTGAAACCCTAAATCTTGAAGCCCTAAACCCTAAACCCCTGAAACCCTAAACCTTGAAGCCCTGAACCCTTAAGCCCTAAACCCTAAACCCCTGAAACCCTAAACCTTGAAGCCCTGAACCCTTAAGCCCTAAACCCTAAACCCCTGAAACCCTAAACCTTGAAGCCCTAAACCCTTAAGCCCTAAACCCCTGAAACCCTAAACCTTGAAGCCCTAAACCCTTAAGCCCTAAACCCCAAAGAAACCCACCGGAGCTTTCTGGGCCCTCGGCTTGGCGAGCTGGGAGGCGCCAGAGCTCTCCAGGGTCTCGGCGACGCTCTGCATGACAAAGGCCGCCTAAGGAAAGCTGGGAGCTTTTTTTTTTTTTTAGGGTTTAGGGTTTAGGGTTTAGGGTTTAGGGCGGAGCTTTTTTTTTAGGGCCTTTTTGCAGCTGCACAAGTCTCTTCAGAGCTTTGGGATTTCCGGGTTTTGTGGTTTAAGGGTTCTGGGGTTTAGGGTTCCGGGGTTAAGGGTTCTGGGGTTTAATGGTTCGGAGTTTAAGGGTTCTGGGGTTTTGGGTTCTGGGGTTAAGGGTTCTGGGGTGAGTAGGATTGGGGGAGGTTTTGAGGTCGAGGGCTTGATTAGGGTAGGATTTAAAGCTGAGGGTTAAGGGTTTAGGGCTATGAGGGCCTGCAAAGCCGTAAGAGTCACCCATCAATTGCTAAAGACCCTCAACCCTGAACCCTAAACCCTAACACTCCCTTAAGCCGACCTAAACCTTAAGCCGAACCCCCGCCTTGCCTGAGATCCCAAGTGCAAACTCGCAGCCCCTCCTAAGCCGAATTACATTAGCCTGCATAGCCAGTACTAGCATCCCCTAAACCCTAAACCCGTAAATCCGAAACGGTATATACCTGTAACTGTATCCTGGAACCAGAATAAGGAACCACCAACATAGAATTGGAAATTATTTAGGCCAGTATATTATAGGCCCCCCTTTATTCGGCCTGCTCCCGCGTGAGCTTCAGCATGAGGAAGGACCTGGCATCCACCCAGCTGCATGTTCGGGATTTCTATCAGGGTTCTACGGTCTAGGGTTTCAGTCTAGCGGCTTGAATAGTTGTACTCAGGTTTTGGGGTACTTGATCGTACAACTATGTCAAGGAAGCGCCTAAGGAATTCCCGGGGTTGCCATGAGCATCCTGACGTGTAAAGCTTTTTGTGTTGAGGTCCTTCAACTCTAGTTTCTGAATCTTGCAAACCCCTCAAATAAACGCAAGATCCCAAAATCCGTAAACATCGCAGCATACATGCAACAGCAAAAACACGACACCTCATGAAGCTCAAGCTCCCAGGCATCACCCCTGCCTGCTTCAAGCTACGGACGGTTTAGGGCTTCCCGATTAGCATGCTTCCTTCCTGCTCGCTTACATTGCTACAACAGTCCCATACTTCTACATTTCTGACTTTTCATGTCTGTCAGTGTTTGGCATGCTGCCGCTACTAGAACTAACGGCTACTCCTCTTGTTGCTCTTGTTGACTGCTGTTAATCTGAATATCATGTGTCTGGAGCGCGTAGAGGCTCAACCTCACATCTTGGAACCTCACTAATCAAGCTTGCTTCGAGGCCACTCAAAAGCACCAGTCTTCTTCGGCACAAGGAAAACCCTCTGTACGAATGACTAACTGGCAGACTGCATGCGCGCCCTTCGCGCAAATCGAATTTCAAAAGAGGCTCACAACGTACGCCAGCCCCCAAGCCCGAAGTGTTAACCCCTACAAGTCCCAAGCGCCCCTCTAAGCCCACACCTGAAGCACCCTAACGCGATAATTAAACCAAAAGCGCGATGCACTAAACAAAACCCGTTTTCAAAAAAGACAAGCCCTAAAAACTGCTCATAGCAGCACTGAAGTATATGCCACTTTATTTAACTCCCTGAAAAGCCTCATCTCCCCCCTTTACACACCCGGTCTACGACCCAGCAATGAGGCGTCTAAGACATGTCGAGGCTGCGTCGATGGAGAGATCCGGTTCTTGGCCAGGAACTCCCTGCTCTTTCACCCTAAACCCTAAATCCCGAATCCCGAAACTAAAGCCGAAACCCTAAATCCTAAACCCTAAATCCCTAAATCCCAAATTCTAAACCCTCTTTCTGTGTGTCTTTTGCAGGGTTCTGTAGGATCTGGGCGGCATACGGGGTTACGGCCGTAATGCGGCCCCCAAAGCTGGTGTTTGCGAGGGTGTTGAGTTTAGGGTTAACGAAGCTTTGTAAAGGGTTTAGGGTTTAGGGTTTAAGGGTCTGAATTACGCGGGTTAGGTTCGTGGGGCTGTAGGACTGTGGGGCTTGAGGTTCAGAGGGCTCAAGGGTGTAGAACCCTGAAGCCCTGCATAACACCAAGTCCAACTCCATGCGCTACAAGCGTGTTCCGATGTGATACGGTTTGAAACTGACAACGAGATGCAACGCAACTCCTACGTCTGCATGCAAGCTGTTCAACAACAGGCACATGGAAAAAAGGCGGCCCAACTGACCAGAACGCACAAGTCCAATTTCTTTGCAGCTCACTGCTGCAATACTCATGAATCCGATAGAGCTGACAGCCGGGTGCTCATGGTTCGGCTCCTTTCGGGTTTAGGGTTTAGGGCTTCTGGCTGGGCATAGCGCTGTCGCGCGAAACCCCTGAACCCCAAACGCCTTCCTAAACCCTAAACCCTCAACGCACAAACCCTCGACGCGAAACCCGAATCTCCCCCAGAAGCCTTACAAGCCCCCTCATAGGATTCTCATACAAACCCTTAACTCCAAGAAAGGTTCGGCCTCCAAAATAAATCTCATCTAAAACCCTCGTACTGTAGATTTAGAATAAGGTTTTGGGGCACATTACACTATACTTATAATAAGGAACCCCCAAAAAAGTATTGGTAATTATTTCGGCCCCTCTATTACACCCCTTCACAGGACTCACCCAAACCCTGAATTATAGTATGATATAACCCCAAACCCTATTCTAATTATTAAGGCCCGTATATTAAATCCTTACACTCGTCCTTATAGTAGCCCTTATAGAGCCCTTTAAAGGAACCCTATTCTCATTGCCAAGGCCCCTATATCATGGTGCGCTTATGGTAGCCCTTATAGACCCTTTTAAAGGCACCCCTACTCTAATCATGAAGGCCCCTACGAATTCTAGGACCCTAAATAGTAAGAACCCTATTACAAGGACCCCACTTAAAGGCTCATGGGACTTAGTAAGTAAGGTTATAAGTAGGTTATAAGTAGGATAACCCCACTTAGGGGAATTATAACCCCAATTATAACCTACTTACTAAGTCCCATGATCCTCTAAGCAAGCTAAGGTACCCCTAATTTTCGGAAGCTCCCCATCTTCGTTCCTAGACAATTCGGAGATGCTCAGGTCGGCGCTCCAGCGCTGGGTCCCGCTCCGATGCCGACGACAGCAGTCGGGCGGGCTGGCAGGCGAAGGTACTTAAGTTCGGTTATAAGTATCTTAATTGGGGTGATAAGTAGATATACTAGGATACCCAGTGACCTAAGAATAAAAAGGCCTCTCTTTTTGGTATTGGGTAACTTTATAAGGAACCTAGGACTACAAAAAGGGAATAAGGGTACTACTGGGCATCCTAGTATAAGTATAGTTACCTTACTTCTAACCCTAGTTACTAAGTCCCCTGATCCTCTAAGTAGCGCTCGGCTTTCGCAGGTTTAGGGGTTTAGGGGTTAGGGGTGCAGGGTATGTAGCCGTATTAGGAGACGTTAACCAGGTTTAGGGGGGTCTAGTACCAGGGTCTAAGGGTTCAGGGGCTTCAGCGATTGGATTCCAAATTCGGCTCTAGTCTTTTGACTGGTTCAGGTAAACGTTAGAAGGGGCCCGGGGCCCCCACCCTGTAGTAGTGGTATAACAGGAATATAGTAGGGCCCCAATATACTCCTTGTAGTCACTATTACAGGGTGGGGGCCCCTTCTAAGGTAAACGGCGCAGGGTGTAATGCGCAGCTTGAAGCGCGAAGCCTCTGCTCGAAAAGCCTCCTGAACACCCAAGCCCCTGGGTGCCTTGGGCGCGTGGCCATCGGGCTCCGGCGGTGGCGCCTGATTTTGGGGGGCATGCCCGACGAACGTTTGGAGTTGAGGGCAGCCCAGGGTGCAAGGTTTAGGGGAGAGGTTGGAGAATGTCAAGGAAGCTTCAGGGTGCAAGAAACGAAGGGAGGCTCGCTGACGTTCCGGACTGAATCCTAGTGACTAAACCCTCTAACCCTGAGGCCCTAAATCATGATTGAATAGCTGAAGCCCTAAATCATGATTGAATCCCTGAACCCCTAAATCACACTTGAATCGCTGAAGCCCTAAATTCATGAACCCTAGTCCCTGTTAGGCCCTAACAGCTTTGGCAAGTCCTGCTTGCATCTGGCAGCCTCGCTGGGGGGCGGCGGCTGTGCGGTGGCCTTCCGAAGATTTAGTCTCGAGGGTTTAGGTTTTAGGCATGTTTTAAGGGGTCGAGGGTCTGAGTTTTTCTTAAGGGCATCGGACTTTCGCGTTTGGGGTTTATGGTTTCGTGTAGGGGTCTGAAGCTATCCCGCAGGGTTCCTAAATGGAAGTCTGCCCTGATGTATAAACCTGTATCAATCGGAGGCCTCAAAAGGTGGGATGAAGGTAGGTGGGATATTCCCAAATAAGAGTCCTTACATAAGGGATCCTTAATCCTACCTACCTTCATCCCACCTTTTGAGGCCTTTGTATCAAGGCTTAGAGCTCAGGGAATCACCCCCCCCCCCCGGTTTCCACCGAACAGCCGCAAGTCATGACCCTAAACCCTAAACCCGAATCCTAAACCCTAAACCGAAACCCCTTGCCCAAACGAGGCCTTGCCGGCCGTCGAAGTCCTCAATGGCTTGGCGGTTTCGGTTTAGGCTTTCAGGCTTTCAGGGGTGGAACGAACGGGTTAGGGTTTAAAGGCTTTTAAGGTGGGTGTAGGGCGAACAGATCTTGCAATCTTGGAAATCTGCAGGGATCTTGAGTTCGACTACAACATGCCGGAAAGCGTCTCGCATGCCACCTTGTAGAAGCTAATGTTCCAGAAGTATCGACGACCGAACTTCAACAAAATGCGGCACCCTTGTAAGAAGGACGCTCAAAGGGATCCCAGTTTAGAACTACCCATATATGCGAAACTCGAAGGAAGCCTCAAAGGAACCCTTAAACGGCCACTTAAAGGAACCCATATTAGTATAGGGAAACCCGAAGAAATGATATGAGTAGCGATTGAGGCCAGTGTGATGATATCCCAACCCTCTGCAAAGCCGATTTGATTGAATGCAACCCAACGGAGCGCCCCTAGAAGCTAATCGCAAGCGAACCGAAAGAATGCAAGTATACTAAATATAGTCAGGACGAAACCTTATAAAATCATGACAAGCCCTTTTGTAAGAAGCCTTCTAAAATGCTATTCCTCAATGCAAGGGAGAAAAGCCTTGTAAGCCATTGTTCCACCGTAGTCGGAAGCCTTAAATCGGAAAATAAGAAGCCTTCCAAACCTTATAGTCTTCCTTAATCGAAAGGCACGTGGGGGCTCTTTGGGCTCGGCTTGGCTCCGCACCCCGACGTGCCACCCTGGCCCTCGCCCTCAGTGCCAAGTCTGATAGGATTCAGGCGTTGTTGTTTCAAGCGCAGGGCTTAGGATGTAGGGTTCAAATCTTAAGATTTAGAAGTCAGGGATTAGGATGTATGGCTCAAGTCTGAAGATTAAGGATTCAAGGTTTAGGATGTACAGCTCAGGTCTTAAGATTCGGGATTTAATATTTAGACCTTAGGATGCACGCCACCAGCCCTGAGTGTCGTAATGTAGTGGTTTGCATATCTGCTTCAAACCTGCCCCGAAGCCCTCATACCCCAAACCCATACTGAGAGCATTTAGGTTCCGATACGACATCACCATAAGGCCAAAACCCCCTAAGCCTTTTTAGATGAATTTCGATGCCATTCTTGGGTGTTGCCTGGGCTGGGTGAACCAAACGATCCCGATCTATGTCCATACTTCGAATCCGCTTGTATCGCGCTTCTTTACAAGGCATTGTACAGGTTTTCTTGGGTTTGAGACAGGGCCCTATAGGCTTTCCATCCGGTTTAGGGACACATCATCGTGTAATCCTTGGGCTATACTGTAGAAGCACCGTGTACTAGCGACAGAAGCGGCTCAAGTCCAGGCCCGTGCCCTTGCCTCGAGCCTTCATCCTGGGTCCTCTCACCTTTGACCATTTGTCAGGTCGATGTGCTCCGCAGTATACTTGAGGCTCTAAACCCTGGAGAGAAGACGACGGGAGGGGATTCTCGTAGAGGGTTTAATGCTCAGAATATATAGTACATAGTGTTTTTCGCCGTGAGGAGCTAATATTGGTGTTGTTTCAGCCTGCTACAGGAATTCCCAAATCCGCGACTCAGCCAAAACCCACAAACATTACTGTAAAACCCTAAACCCTAGGCCCTAAACCCTAAACCCAACCCTAAACCCTAGGCCCCTATTCCCAAAACAATAAGGCCCTAAACCCTAAAAACACCAACACCCTAAAACCAAAACACCTAAACAGACCCTAAACCCAAGGCCCCCTTTCATCCCTTCAAAATCAGTTTTGAGAAAGAACAGATGAAGAGGTGTGATTGTCAGCTCTGCTTCACTGGGCTCCAGGCTTCTCCGCCTTTACGGCCTTGCAAGGCCAGGGCTGGGGGTTTAGGCCTTCGGGGTTTTAGGGCTTAGTTGTCTATGTCTTGTTCGTGAGGTGGGAGGGGTGGTCGGGTTAGTGTTTAAGGGGTTTTATGATGTGTAGTGACTTTTATCCTTAATGTTTGGGGTTTTGGGGTTTTAACATTGCGTGCGGTGACCCTGTCTCTGCTCACACATGTCAAAGGACCGTCTCGATTGAGACATGTAAAAATTTCCGAGGTCCCTTAGGTCATACACCTAAAAGTCAAAACAACCCCTGATCAAGGAACATAGCTTAAGTCAGATTGAGGCCGAGAATCTAAAACCCTCAACCAAGCAATATACCTCCCAACATGCTTTACAACTGCGGGATACCCCCAAAAGGCCTCGTAGATCCGTAGATCCCTTGAGAAAATTGAACAGACCGACACAGTGACCATACTTTGGGGAGAGATTCCGCAGCTGCATGGTTTGGGGCTTGGATTTGGACAAGTCCAAAGTAACGGGTTGTGTCGAGCGAGTACTATGGCACTATGGTTACATGAACTAAGGCATTTACATCCTGCTTCCCCCTATAAGCTCTCCTCATGTATTGAACAAGCATGATCAGCATCCCAGTGCCTCTCCCTCTCCCTCTCTCCCCCTCGCTCCCTCTCTCAGTCGCTCTCTCGCTCTCTCTGCAAAATTCCACTATGCTATCCATCTCGCTCTCTCTCTCTCTCTCTCTTTCTTTCGCCAGGGTTGTGGTGATGGGGTCTCTCTCTCTCTCTGTCCCGCTCTCCCCCACAAAGCCTAGCCCCAAACCACAAAAGTAGTTCCGCCTCCGGCTTCGTCGTCAGACCTACGACGGTTGGAAGGGGCCTAAATAAGGTGTCTGTTTTTTAAACTCCTTTGTACACCCCCCCCGATCATCCAAGAGAAGGTGAGGACCCTCAAAACAGGGGTCTAGGGTCTAGGGTTAAGTGAACTGGCGGTTTTTCGAAACAAGGGGAGAACCGGGGGGGGTATGAAACAGGAGCTCCCTAAGGAATGGCCTTCTCTGGCTTTTTTTTATTGTTTGGGTATTGGCTTGAAAGCCTAAAAACTGGGCTTTCGGTTAGGAGCCCGGGCTTCTGTACAGTTTCGGATTCCGGGCTCCAGGGTTTCAGACTCAGAGTGTTTAGGGCCTTTAGGGGTTTAGGGTTTAGGGTTGTTGCAGGGCTATATGGGTGAGGGACCTCATGAAAAGGTTCCCATTTAGGTCAGGGGTCTATCGTTCTCGGAAGTGCAGATCTGGTGGCTTTGAACTTCTCATGAGCTCGGGTTCCGGAATGAGGCTTCAGGGTCGGTCTTTGGGGAATGGGGTCGCGGGCTGGGGCAAACTACCGTGCACCTGCAACCGCCCCCTTGGGGGGTTTAGGGAGTTGGGAGGTCAGGGAAGCCCAAAAGTTCCTGAGTAAGCACGCAAACGTCATATCAGAAACCTGTTTACGAAGGCCCTCTCCCGCCTGATTGGCTGCTACGTGCTGCCTCAAGCCCTGAAGCCCGTCCATGCCTACCCGAAGCCCTGAACACTAATCGAGCAAGCTATGGCAGGTGCTGTGCTCCGAGTGCTCTGGAAGCCTGGAGATTAATCAAGGTGGACAAAGGTGGACCACCCTGGCACCACACAAGCGGTCAAAAAGGAGACACGAAAAAGAGAACCCTTATCAACAAAGCACAACTGGAAAGCCATTCCCCCCACACGCCGCAAAGCACAGAAACGAAACACGCAACAAAAGCATCTACACTCGAACCTGCCTCTTTGAGGCACTGCGACTGCCGCTGCGGCTGCCGCTGCGACTGCGATTGCCTGGGCGTTCACTTCCTTTGTGTTCGGGCGAGGGACACGATCCTCCAGACTTGAAGTCCAAGTGGGAACGCACTTGCGTTGCTGCGAATGCTTACATGCCCAATTCCCACCGTTCGCCTAAGCTTGAAACCCCAACACCCCTGAAACCCCCAAACCCTACTACCCCAAAATCCCAGCCCCGAAACCCTCACACCCCCCAAAACCCTAAACCCCAAACCCCAAACCCCAAGCCCCGAAAAAAGCCACCGCAGCCAGAAGCTCCAAAGTGCCCCCGCTGTCCTAAACACAAGCGCCGAGAGACTGGAGGAGCTGCTGGAGCCTCCACCAAGGCAAACATAACCCAATATAATATAGTACAATAAAGTACAACATAGTGGAGTATTACTTATATTTTACATAGTCTAACATAACATCGTATCATATAACAGAATACAATACAATAGAATATAATCATCGCCATTCCGGCTCGTGACTCTGAAGGCTCAATTAGGTCGGCTGGCGGGGGGTGGCGCTTAAATCAGATAGTGCTACATGGGAGTTTCCGAAAATTGGGGGTACCTTATTTTGGGGTCCTTATAATAAGGATCCTACTATTTAAGGTACCATATTCGGGTCCCCTATTTTCGGAAACTCCCACATAGATCTTCGTTATAGTCAAAAAGGCATGAGCAAACCTTATGATACGGATATGGGTGATGTGGGGTTTTGTGATCTTCTAGGATCTCTGATGTGAGATTAAGCCCTAACAAGACCCTCTTCAAGCCGCCTGCGATCCTCTACGATTCAATGCCCCGATAACCTGGCATGAACCTTTTTGGCAACCCTTGTAGTAACTCTTCTAGAACCCCAGATCCCGACACCCCAAAGGCAAACATCCCGATCGGTGGCCTTTTCGTCGCCTCCTCCGCCTCCTGTGGCCTAGGTGCCGGGGTCTTGGATTCTGGACTTGAGGTTTTGGTTAGGGTTCAAGGTTAAGCGGCTTTAATGTTTATGCAAGCAGTCAACAGACAATCCGAGCGATAACGACTCCTGGATCCTTAGCCGGAGGATTTAGATGTACAAGTCACGAATTAGCCGTCGTTAGCACGGCGACGAGACCGACCACCTCTACATAAATTGTTCCAGACATCTTGTGGGGACCGTTGAAGCCTTGACGGTTCGGGTTCGCAGAGATTGGGTTGAGGGCTTTAACTGGCAAGTCGGGTTTGCATGGGGATTTATGTGGATGCAGTTGTGCAGCGAGAAGTAGGACATTCTAGGGTTTCGTCCCTTGCACAAGCTCAGCTGCGGTGGACCTCCTTGATCTCGGACTTTGGATAGGGTTCGGGGTTCAGAGTTTGGAGCGTAGGCTTTCGGGCAGTCGGGTTGAGGGTTCAGGGTTTCTAGGTACCTATCTGACGGAGCAACCAACAGAAACCAACAAGCAACTCGAATGAAGCCGAAGCGACCTCGCGAGTGCGCACCTGGCAAGAAGAACTTACTGGTGCTTAAGGATGAGTGGACGAAGCAATGTAAGGACTACTAGGGCTTGGAAAGTGACTACCAAGATCCACTCGCCTTAGCCTTTAAGCACCAGTATGAAGACGGTGCTTGGGGCACTGCCGGGTTTGAGGTGTAGGGCTGGGGGCTCGGCTGTTTTTCTAGCCCCGAAAGCTCGACCCTAATACACTCGAAGGAACGACTACCTTGGTGTAGGAGAAGCATGTGGGGCACAAAAGGGGCCTTTATATAATTAGAGTCTTTAGGAACATGCAGTCCTTATGGGTCCTCAATACATTAAAGTATCATATGCCCCAAAACCCTATTCTAACTATCAGGGTCACCATCTTGCAGTTGAAAGCTGCTGAACTGCAGCATGGAGGTCTTGTGCTGTATCCTCTTAACGTCTCATTTCTCGCGATTCACGGTCTGCAGTGCTGCAATCTGGGAGCCTTAACCGTCAGAAGAGCGTTTCGGAGTACCTTATAGTACAACTACAACAAGAGCCCGCGGGAAATATGCTGGTAGATATTCAGGCCCCTATATGGCGCTCAGTCTACGGCTGAGGCTCGCTCCTTCTAGGTGCCAACGCTGCACTACCCTCAAAGCTCTACCGAAAACCACAACAAAAACATCCGACACCCCCAAGGATTCCACCCTCTAAAGGGAACTCCAGAAAGTTGGAATATGGTTTCAGGGTAGGATACCCTATAATTTACCATAAAGGGTTTAGGATAATCATATTCCAACTTTCTGGCTTTTACTTTATGGCCCTAGGACGCACCACAAACACGAAAGGACACCCAAACCCTAAAAAAGCCCCCCGAAGGTCCTGGAGCCTGAACCCTCAATCAAAGGGGAAAAGGAGGGACCCTTAGTGGACCCCTACCCTATAATGGGCTATATAATGGGTATATCATAGCTATATTAAGGGTATATACCCAGGGGTCCTTATTAAGGGTCCCTCCTTTTACCCTTGGACTCAAGAAAAATCCGACAGGATCGGCCTCCCATGGTGGCCCAGTTGACAGCCCTCCGGAACCATGGTTTCGTCCCCCACCTCGTTTCGGCTTAGGGCTTCGGGATTGTGGAGAGTTTGGGGGTTGAGGGGTTCAAGGTTCGAGGGTTGTTGAGATTAGCAACTTCGGGCTCCGGCAAACCCCTTAAGTTGGGAAAACTTGTCTAGCTCTACAGTGTCCTCACCATGGGATGTAGGGTCCTTCAAGACTTTGCAAGGCCTCAGGTTTAGAATGCAGGACTCAGCAGGGCTTGCTTAGGGTGCAAAGTTTCGTCGTGGTGTAAGTTCAGGATGTACACTCTCAATTCAACCGAACCCTGACTCCCGAAGTTCGAACCCCTAAACCCTAAACCTCCTCCATCAGTAGATCTTAGTTGGGCATGCCTGTCATGCCAGGTCCTTTCGTATCTCCTTAATGGTAGCCGTATCCTTTTTCCGACTATTCAACTTTCATACGGCGACCCAAACTAAGAAGGGCAATCAGGTACTACTACAAAGGCATTTAGTGCGGCCACTTGAATGCGGAGGAGGTCAAGTCAAACAGGTGGAGCTGCCCCAACTCACTGTCCAAACGCGCGCTGCTCGAAGAGGGCCTTTCCCGCTGCCTGGGCCTGGGCTGCCATCTGCTGAGTCACGTCCTGCTTCAGGCAGGCGACTTCTTTCCGCAACTGGTCGAGGCCAGATCGAGGAGCCTAATCGCCGGATTGCCATCCGAGGGGTATTTGCGAACGCTACCACTTCCAAGACATGGAAGAAGAAGTGAAAGGTGGTCCCTTGTCTGGTGGGACATCCGCTCTGTTGCCTGAAAGGTCCCTGCACCTCAAACTCACCACTGGGATCGTGTTATTGGAGGGCAAGGACGGTCTGGGCTGTGGGTTGGTTGAGCCGCCCGTTAACCATTTTTTGCGCTGGCGCTGCAATGACCAAGTGGATGAATAAGCGTCAATCTTGGGATTTGAGGCGTAGGAATCCACGGCTCTTGACGGATATTCATGGCTTCGGGTGGACAGCTGCCAGCAATCAGTTTAGAATTTCCCATCGAGTTTCCAGGACCGCCTAAACCACCACCCTAAACCCCTAAACCCCTAAACCCTAAACCCTAAACCCTAAACCCTAAACCCTAAACCCTAAACCCTGAACCCTAAACCCTAAACCCTAAACCCAAACCCTAAACCCCCAGAAGCCCCAGAACCTCAGAAACCCCCAAAGCCGACGCGCCGGGCCCCCCCGAAATTACCAGAAAGGACCCGACTCGCCGGCTTGAGCCGCGGCGAAGAAGTGCCTGGCAAGAGGAAGGCTCACGAGAAGCTGTCGGGTTCAGTTTAGGGTTTAGGGTTTAGGGTTTAGGGTTTAGGGTCTGGCTTCGGTTTTTCGGGCTTTAGGGGTTTAGAGGTTTAATGGTTTAGGGTTTAGGGGTTTAGGGTGCAGGTTTTCTTTAAGCTGTGCTGACTCCCTGCCCGGTGCGGGCTTGCACAAGACTACAAATTTAAGGGCATGCACACCTTCAGGAAGTAAAGCGGGGCTCTTCCGACATTGGCGTACTCGAAGAGTGCACTTCAACGACCTCATCTTCGCCCTCATTCAGGTTGATTGTCGAACTAACAACACCACCGGTGTAAGTTCTAGGGTTCAAGGTTTAGGGTGTAGGTTTTCGAGTTTAAGGTTTACGGTGTGTGCTTTCGGGCTTAAGGTTTAGGGTGTACGTTCCAGATCCAGGGTTGGTTCCTTGTTCTCGTGGTTGAGGGTTTTAGGGTTTAGGGTTTAGGGTTTAGGGTTAAAGGCTTAGAGCTTCAGGGGTGTGGCTTTGGAGTTTCAGGGCTGAGGGTTTGCGGGGCCTTGCTTTGGGTTGAGTCTCGGTGGTTCGGGTTCCGGCCTGTAAGACCCTCAGTATCCCCAACTCTTCCTAAAAACGGAAGCCCTCCAAGACCCCAAAAGCACCCTCCTCAACCTCGATCCCTTCGAAAGAATACGCCCCCACCTCCCGAAACCCCAGACCCTAAACGCTAACCCCCAGACCCTAAACCCTAAAAGAAACCGCAACACCGATCAAAACCCAGGCCAGGCGGGCCGCAGCGAGGATTCCGAGTGCCTTTTGGGATCGTAGTCCGCAACCTCACCAGCATAGCAGCCCCGAGCCCTGAGCCCCACACGATTTACACCCTGCACCCTAGACCCTAAACTTGAAACCCTCAGCCCCAAACCCCTAAAGACTGTATACCTGACACCCTAAACTTTAAAGCCTAAACCCTTAACTTCGAACGCACACCCTACACCCTAACCCTAACCTTTACACCCAAACACTGAACTTAAACTTTAAACCCAAACCCTAAGCTTTAAACCTTGACCCTAACTCGAACCCCAAATCCTCAATTTAAAAAAAAGTTGAGGGTTCAGGATTCTGACTAAGGCTTCTCTAAGGGTTCCTCTGGGGGTTCCATAAGGCTACGGTCTTGGGTTTGGGGTTGAACTCCACACCCAAATTCTGAAAACCTAACCCCCACACCCTGCAAAACGCAACATCCTGATCCCTACAAACCAACACTCAGCATCCGAAGAGGACGCAGGCGCGCGCGGTTTCTGGATCTACAGTTACACATACAGACTGAGGCTTGTGGTGTTGGCCTTGGGGTTTGTAGTCTGGTATTTGCATTGTAGTAGACCTTTCTCTCTGCAGACTCCAGATTTGGGTTTTCGGCTGGTGCATTTCACACAAAAGCCTACATATCCTTCAGATTCAGGCAACCTGCAATGGGCACGTGCTATCTAACCGTGAAAAAAACTAAAACATCTAAACACCTCAAGCCCTGCTAAACCCCAAACACGTCTAAGGAGGAGCAAAGTAGCAGTTGCCGATCCTGAGCGCCTGTCTCAAAATGTCAACACCTTTCCAGCCAGTCTTACCACCAACAACGCGAACGAAATACTATACCCGAGATCCCAAACCCTGAATCCAAAACTAAATCCTACACCCGAAACCCTTAGTCGCAAGCCCCAAGCACATCCTTGCTCGCACACCCTGGACCCTACATCCTTAAACTCAAAGCCCCACAGCATCTCCATCTCCATGGAAGAGTCCTTAAACCCCAAACCCCTGAACCCCAAACCCTAAACTCTGAAATCCTAAAGCCCTACCCTACAGCCCCAAAAGATGAACCCAAAACCCAAAACCCTAAACCCTAAACCCTGAAATCCTAAACCCTGACATCCTAAACCCAAAACCCTAAACCCTCCCCCGCTCAGCCCTTCGCTCCGCCCTTTCCTTGGTCGCAGTACGTCCACCTAGGGAGAAGGTTTAGGGTTTAGGGTTTAGGGTTTGGGGGTTTAGGGTTGCAGGGTTTAGGGTTTAGGGTTGGCGAACGGGGTCAGGCTTTCTGTAGGTTTAAGGGTTTCCTTTAAGGATCTATAGGGTGTAGGGTTTATGTAGGGTTTCTTTCGGGGCCATAAGGTTGCTTGAGGGTTTCGCGCTTGGGGGTCTCAAGGAGGACGAATGAAAAATACCCTTCCGCATAAGGAAAAGAAGGAACCTACCTTGTAACTTTAACTTCTGGAGATAAGTCTCATCAGACCCCTAAACCACGAAACCCTGAACCCTAAAACCCTTAAGCCCTAAACCCCAAACCTAAGCCTTGAATCCCAAACGCCGACTGCCAGCGTGTGCTGGGGCCCACGATCGGTGTCGGAGTTCAGGGGTTTAGGTTTGGACTCAAAGGCTCTGCGTGTGTTGGGCCCACAGTTTGGGTTCCGAGAGGACTCAAAGCTCGTTGTGAGGCATCAGGGTTTACGGCGGTTGAGTCACCCGGTGCAGAAGCAGGAACACACCGACTGAGCCCAATCACCGACAGGACCCCTGGCCACTGTAGCAATAAGCCCACAACCAAAATCAACCAAGACAAGCCGAGACGGTCAAACAAAGCAAAACCTAAAACAAAACATAATAACGTTATGAATATCATCATTAGCTATAACGAGATTGATAGTAGCAGTAGTAAGAACAAAACAGTAGTAGCAAAAAGAATAACAACTCCAAAACACCCAAAATGCAAATATACACACACACACAGACAGAGAGACAGCCAAATAAAGAGTAGCAGTAGCAGTAGCAGTAGCAGTAGCAGTAGCCGTAGCCGTAGCCATAGCCGTAGCAGTAGCAGTAGTAGTAGTACGCACCCCCCACCCCTACCAACTACACTTGCTCTTAGCCATGTTAAGACGACATCCATTTTTCTCGGTATTTACGGCACTTTCGTCATGTGCGATCATCATAATAGACCTCAAAATCGACTTGTCGAGTTTGCAAACTCGGGCTCTTGATTTTGGACTTGCTGGGGGGGGTGAGGGGGGGGATGATGACGACACTGTTACGCGAACACACCCAGCAGTATCACCACAAGAGCTGTTTTACTCGGTATTTACGGTACTTTCGTCATGCCACACTCTGCTACATATTCTGAGCCCCTACTTCTCGACTATGCGTATTAAATTTTGCTGTTCGGAACTGTTTGCAAAAAAACTCGAAATTAGGTGGGGGAAAGCTTCTTCGGGGATGATCACGACACTGTTTTGCGGACACCCTGAACAGTATTTCCACACTCAAGCGCGCACACACCACACACACCTCTTCAAAAACAGACCCTCCTACGCAGAGGTTGGGCGGTAGGGGTGTTGGCGAGCCCCTCCCACGTACAGCTGGCATCTTTGTTTTTGATGTTTAGAAGATGTTGCGCTTCAGGCTTTAGAAATGTTAAACCCTTCTTGGCAGAACCTGGGTTTTGCACGGTATTTACAGCGTTTTCGTACTATCCGACCACCTGGGGTTTATCAATTTCTTCCCCGTCGAGCTTGCAACTCCAGCTGCTGTCGCAGTTTTGGGGCCTGAGCCCCTGCAACTTCACCGGCTGTGACAGTTAAGGAAACTGAGCCTCTGCAACTTCTGCAGCTGTCACAAATAAGGAGCCTGAGCCCGTGAATCTTCTGCAACTATCGCAGCTAATGTGCCTAGCAGCTACCGCTGCCCAGCCCGGATGGAACAAGCGTAGTTGGTAGGGGTGGGGGGTGGCTAGTAGTAGTAGTAGTAGTAGTAGTAGTAGTAGTAGTAGTAGTAGTAGGCGGACCCCCCCCCCACCAACCACCCCCTTTTACATGCGTTGCTTGGGGTGGGGGGGGGGGCTGATAACGTACAGGCAGCCTCGAACAGTTGCCAGCGAATATCCACAGGAACTGCTCCTAGTAGCCCAGATGCTCCAGGATGCTTTGTATGCTATGCTCATGATGCGATTGCATGCGTGGGGGGGTGGGGTGGGGGCTGATAACGTACAGGCAGCCTCGAACAGCTGCCAGCGAATATCCACAGGAACTGTTCACAGTAGCCCAGATGCTCCACGATGGTCTGGTGTATGGCTGTATTTACTTTGCGAAGATACTTTTACCTATTTCTGTTGTGACTGTGCATGCACACATTTCAACATGAATGCAGTGCAATAACCCTAAACTAAACCCTGCACCGCAAACCCTATGTGCGTATCGTAGATTTCGTCTGTTGCACGCATACTAGAGACTCGCTAGATCTCGCCAGGCTTGTCTGAAAGTCTACGCGGTTCTGCGCTTTTCGGCAGATGATGATGCTGAGCTGGTCGTCCTTGCAGCCGAAGTCCTCTCCAACTTCTCTGCTCTCGACTGGGCTGATATTCTCAGTGCCGATGACGTCACTAGGCGGTCTTGGCTTCCCGTCGGTCATCAAGATGTTCCAACGACCTTCGTGGCCAAAGTGGAACTAGCTTACAATCAGCACACTGCTGTTGCTGAGGCTCAGGGCTCCAAACTAAATAACAAGTTCTTTCAGCTTACATTTTGGGTTTGTCATGCAGACCCTGAGCAGGTCGCATCTCTGAGCGCCGCATTGTCCGAAGCCGATCCTGCTTACAACAGTATCTTTCGTGCAGACATAGCTTTGACCAGACTGTTTGACGGTCTCGCCGTCGTTTTTGTCGATACAGCTCTTCTAGCGGATGGCTGGCTTGTGCGGGAACGTCGTCTCGCTCAAGCCTCCACGCCAACCATTGACTGCTAGCTCCACCAAACCTTGCAGGGACATGCGCCAAGCAATGACTGCCAGCTCCAAAAGAACCTGCGAGACACGTGCAGTCGCAATCTGCATGCCTCTCTGTTCTGTTCAAGTCGTGATGCTGTTCGTTGTTGGTGAAGATGATGACGAAGATTTAACATACCAGATGAACTACTTTAAAGACCGGGTAAAACAAGCCTTCCCCCACCCAATTTCGAGTTTTCGCTGAAAGCCCTCGCAAAGGCAAACAGACAACGTAGAAAAGTCCAGAGGTAGGCTTAGCAACTTTATAAGATGGCGGACATCCCGAAAGTACTGTAAATACCGAGTAAAATGGCTCTTGCGGAGATGTTGTTCGAGGTGTCCGCGTAACAATCTCGACTTCATTTTTCCCGCACACCCACGCACCCCCACAACAAAAAAATCCACAATCGGATGCTGGAGTTTGAAAACTCGCAGGTGAAAATTCTAGCTTCATAAGATGTTCCTACATGACGAAAGTGCTGTAAATACCGGGTAAAACGGATGTGGGTTACAAGAGTATGTAAAAGAGGTGGTTGCTAGTAGTAGTAGTAGTAGTAGTAGTAGTAGTAGTAGTAGTAGTAGTAGTAGTAGTAGTAGTAGTAGTAGTAGTAGTAGTAGTAGTAGTAGGAGTAGCAGTAGCAGTAGCAGTAGCAGTAGCAGTAGCAGTAGCAGTAGCAGTAGCAGTAGCAGTAGCAGTAGCAGTAGTAGTTATTATTATTATTAGTAGTAGTAGTAGTCGTCGTAGTAGCAGTTGCAGTAGCAGTAGTAGTAGTAGTAGTAGTAGTAGTAGTAGTAGTAGTAGTAGCAGTAGTAGCAGCCCAAAACACAGACAGAGCCCCTAAAACCCTAGACCCTTACCCCTAAAGCCAAACAAAGAGACACAGAGCCGGGGCTCTGGCCACTGGGACTTGAAAGCCTGTCCTCCCGATCGCTGGCCTCGGCCCAATGCAGAACACCGGGGTTCAGGATTTAGGGAAGGGCGGTAGGGATTAGGGCTTAGGGGGTTCATAGGACTCCCTTCAAGGGGTGCATTAAAGGCTTACTACAAGGCAGGGCGTGAAGTTTTAAAAGACTCCGTTACGCTTCTAAGGTAGGGTTTAGGGCTCCTTTAGGGCCGACTCTAAAGACTCTATGGGTTCCTAGAAAGTTTGGACAGGGTTTACGGTTTCGGGTTTGACGGGGCGGATCCTTCAAGCGTCCTTCAGGGGTCCTATCATAAGCGTTTCGAGAAAGGGCTTCCAAAAGGTTTCGATAAGGGTATTTGTGACGGTGCCCGTTCTGGGTGGGGGTGGTTTCAACAGTGATCCTTTGTGACTTAAAAGACTTTTAGAGTATAGAAGCGTATAAGGAATCCGTAAACAACCTGCATAGTATCTTTCGAACCCTCCCGGCCTTCCTTGATCAAGCCGATGAGAGCCTGCAGCCAGCGGGATCCGTAATCTTGGGGGCTTCTTCCTTCCACCCTCATGGCCTCTATAATACTCTATAAATACATATACATATACATATACATATACATATACATATACATATACATATACATATACATATACATATGGATATAGTAATTTCTACCAAAAACATGTTGAGGCCCATTTGAGCCGTCTGTCGGGGTTCGCTGGAAACGTCTAGAGCTTGCGGCGTCTGGAGCCTGTGGGTTGGACAATGGCCTACTTGTCGGGTTATCCTGAAGTTCATCGCTCATCCCAAGGTTGCAGTCAGCTGCCCCAAAAAAGCAGACGACTCGAGGGCCGTAAACAAGTCTGAATTCTCTGACTTGGCCTCCGCTCGCTGAAGCTTTTCCTCTTCCGCCATAAGGGAGAGTCTTGCCCGCTTGTTGCCGTGCACTTTCGCATCCAGAGCTGTCTTCGCCCTATCAAAGTGCAGGCCAAACTCCAAACTGCATTTTCTCTTCTTCGCACCGTCGAGCTGCATGAAGGCTCCCACGTTCATGAAAAGTTTGCGCACCGGGTGCCTTGTGAAAGCAAAGCTCTTGCCAGCACGAGGGCACGCCAAGTCGTGTTGGTAATGGCCGTTGCCGAGGCAGTGCTTGCAGCAGAGGATCTGTTGCAGCGCGGACTTCACAGCTGGCAGCCAAAAAATGTTGCCCCCCAGGTGCGTTTTCAGCACATCATTGGCCACTTCCTGAAGGTTATATAGGGATTATATAGGGACTATACTACCCCAAAAAAGGTTAAAGGTTACCTACTCGACTACTAGGATGGGTTTGTCCTGGGTGCCGCTAAGCGCAAACGAACTCACCACGGACCGGCATCGCAGCTTCGGTGCATAAGGATATTAGTTCGAACCTCTCAGCGACGAGATGGTCTTAGAACCTTGAGAGGCTGAGACTCCATCATTGCAATCATTCAGAACGCCTGACCTCCAACCCTTGAGCCTGGACTTAGAAAGCTGAGCATAGGTCCAAAAACCCAAACCCCCAAATTCTGAAACGCTCAAAACCCACAGAGCCCGACCCCTAAGCCACTGAAGCCCCGAAGCCCTGAACCGCAAACCCAAAAGCCCCAGACCTTTTGAACTCTGAACCCTTATCGCAGCCCCCAATCATGCCTCCTTGCTGAGAGCCTCTGGTTCCACCGGCCCTGGTGGGGGCACCCCGGGCGCCGTGATGGGTACCTGGCTTCCAAGTGACATTGGGTTGCTAAGCTTTTGGGCTTATGATATACGGGGTTTAGGGTTCGGGAGGGTCGGAATCATTGGTGATAGTATGCCCTGACAGTCTTCATAGCCCTTCTAAATGGATCAGAAAGCTTTGTAACCAGGGTTACAGGTCTTGCCTTCATAAACATAATTAGATATGGTGACCTTACTTATAACCTTAGCTGCTAGGTCCTTTAGCCTCTTAGAAGGACGAGGCTCTGGTGACTTTAGGTCTTGGGCCTGGGGCTTGGCCAAAGCAATGAACTCCGCAACAACAAAGCACCTTCTTAAAACTAAGGCAAAACGCCCCATTCCAGAACCCTACACTACCCTGCAAGGGGGGGCCCATTGTAGAACCCGAAAGTACCCTAGAGTACAAACCAGCGGCTTCAGGCTCCCACATTACAGCGTTGCCGCGCTAGTCCGAGTTTCAGCTTCCCCCTGAAGTCGGGCTTAGTCTTCAGGTTTGGGTTCCTTCGGGGCTGAGGTTTCAGGGTATGAGTCCTCAAGGTTCAGGGGCTGGCACTGCAACATACAACAAAGGCCTTCAAGCAGAGAGGGGAAGCCGTTGTTCAAAATCTAAAGGTAGGGTTGTGGGCTTTTCGACGGTCTTTTGGGTTGTTTTTTACGGTTTCTGGGGATTTGGGATCCATGAACTGGATTTGGGGCCACCTGCCTGCCAGCGCGCAGGGAGCTGCTCCTGCGGAAATTCTTGTAGCCCCTTAGGGTTTAAGGTTTGGGGTTTAGGGTTTTGGGTTCGTATATCCCCAATGAAGTACGTTGAACCTTACGTACTTACGAAGTCCCATGATTAAGTGCTTCCGGTCAGCACTAATATAGGGGCCTTAGTAATTAGAATAGGGTTTTGGAGCCCATTATACTATAATTGTAACAGGGAACCCCCAAAATACTATAGGTAAGTATTGAGGCCCCTATATAAGGTAGCCCAAAACGATCACACCTGTATTGGGTTCCGGGTTCCGAGGTGCGGTATCTTCTCCCTGGTTCTTAGTAGGGAAGGATAACGGGCGAATGGATCCCTAGAATACTCCCTTAAGCCTTAAGCCCTAAGCTTCCTTATCGTGTTTCCAAAATACTACTAATCTACTGCAATACTACTAATACTAATAATAATACTACTAAGACTACTAACGTAATCCCTACCCCAACTTTGGGGTTCGTGCTTAAAGCCTTGCAGGCCCGCAGGGCTTAGTGGCTGGGGTTGCCGATTCAAGGTTACGGTAGGAACCTGATTAAGAAACCCCCGTTCTGTAGCACCATATTAGGATCCATATGGGTGTTTGTCAAAATTAGGGTCCCTTTTTGGGTCCTTAATATGGTACGGCACCTATTAACCTGTTATTTAGGGTACCCAAAAAGAGACCCTAATCTTGACAACCACCCATATAAAGAGCCCTAATAGAAACCCAACGTCTCGTGGGTGTTCAGCCTGCGCCTCTTTAGCCCTCAATCCTCAGGCCAGCAACTATGCCCTCAACCGACGAAGTCTCGATTCCTGAAACACCTACCAGCCTCAATCCGGGAACCCACCTTTTGATCCGAAATAGTAGACATACTCCTAATCTTGCGACAGAGCCCAAGACCTTTGCAAAGAACCCTTGCAGCTCGCACTTGTCCGGCCGTTGGGGTTGGAGGAAATTTTACTATCCGGTTTCATCCCCAACCCAAATAAATTCAAAGCCCGCAAACCTAATCTACGAAGGGTTTAGGAGAAGTGCCCCCAGCAGCCGCCCCTTGAGGCGTACGCGTGCAGGTGGGTGTAAGCCAAACCTCCTGAAAGTCAAAACTTCACAGAGCCCTAAGAATCCTAAAAACTCCAAACCATGAACCCTAAACCGCCACGAGCAACTGAGTATCAGTACACCCAAAAGCCGAACCGCACCCGAAATCCCATCCTTGGGCTTCCAAGCCACGGTTTAGGGTTTAGGGTTTAGGGTTAGGGTTTAGGGTTTAGGGTTTAGGGTTTAGGGTTTAGGGTTTAGGGCACGTGTGCAAGGGCTTTTTCGGCATCCTATGACCCTTACTCAGGGCATAGCAGAGGAGCCTTACAAGGCGTGCACAAACCTTCACTTGTATATAGTCGGAACCCTAAGCAACGGTACATAGTTGCAGAAACTCAGGCTGGCAATGTTCACTTACGACAAGATACCCCCAGTCCAAGGCTTTTTGAGCCCTCCTATCTATCGTGCCCTTGAGCCTTACTTGGAGGTTCATGGGTAGTTATAAGCAGGGTTATAAGTCCCCTAATATGGGTTATAAGTATAGTTACCCTAATTGTAACCCTACTTATAACTACCCATGAACCTCCAAGTAGGCCCTATAAAGTACCTTTAAGCGCTCCTAGAAGAGTTTCTGTGAGAGTTTCTGCGAAATGCGACAGGGAACTCCTTCGACGCGTCCAGTCCCATCCGTGTTGCCTCGCCCTTGGCGAAGGCGACCTCTCTCGCGGTATTGGGGTGCAGGGTTTAGGATTTATGTTTCAGGGGTTTGGGTGTTTAGGAAGTTTTGCTGTAGGTGTTTAGGCGTTTACCGCGCTTGATTTGAGGGGAGGGTGGTGTGGGGCATAGGCTAGTGGCTAAGCCTGCTTGCAAAAAGTCGTGTCTTTTCTGTATCTCGGGTAGGACCGATACACCCACCTGCAAATCCATGAATGAAACATCATAAATGGCGCCAAGAAAGGATAAACACCCTTCAAAATCCCAACAACAAAGCCTCCTTCAAACTCCCTAACAGCCTAAACCTGAAATCCCCAAACCGCTCTAACCTTGAAGCCTAAGCCTTGAACACTAAATACTCCAAAAACCCTCCCTAAACCCTCAAACCCAACCGAAACCCACCGAAAAACCCTAAAAGCAGCTCCTGTGTGACTCCCACCTGGATGGGACCCAACTCAGCTCGCTCATGGATCTCAGCGTCTTCTAGGGTTTAGGTGTTGGGGTTTAGGGTTTAGGGGTGTAGGGGTTTAGGGATTGCAGGTGTAGTGGTTTCAGGGTGCAGGGGTTTGGGGTGTTTGGGGGTTCCTTGAAAGGGTTCCGCCCCGTTAAGGGTTCCTATGAGGGTTCCTATCAGGGTTCTATAAGAGTTTCAGACCTTTCGGGCTTCGATGGTCTATGGTTTATACAGCTTCTATGGCTTATGGGGTTCAAAGGGTGCTTATTGGGTTCGAAGGCTAACATGGTTTAGTAGAGTTTATGTCTTGCAGGGTTCAAAAGGCTTCGGGCGTAGATTCTTAGCTTTGCTTTAAGGGGAAGGGCTTGTGGGTTTGGGGCCTCGGCTCTGTTGTCTGGGGGGGGGTTGTGTGGGGTTCCCAGAGACTCCAATACCCCTTAATTAGGGAATATTCCTTAAATCATATTAAGGAGCCTACTATAATTTAAGGTATATTCCTTAATTAAGGGATATTGGAGTCTCTGGGTTTGGGCTTCTTTGGCAGTTTCAGGTAGAAGGTCTCGGGGCCTCTTCAAGCCTTTGGGAACAAGCTTCAAACTGCCTCAACCTCTACAGCCGAAAAACCCTACACCCTACAGCCCGAAATTCTCAATCCCAAGCCCCAAATCGCCACAAACAACTCGACGAGAAGTAGGTTTCAACCGAACTAAAACTCCTCAGTCCCATTAAAGTACCCTGCGGCGCAGGGCCCCTTGAGCTGAGATCTGGTTTATACAGGCTAGGATATCCAGTAACCTAAGAATAAAAAGGCCTCTCTTTTTGGTATTCGGTAACTTTATAAGGAACCTAGGACTAGAAAAAGGGAATAAGGGTACTACTGGGCATCCTAGCAGGGTATGGGGGTCCTTTTGCTTGGGGTTGAAAGTTTAGGATCCCAGGGTCTGGGGTTTAGGGTGTAGGGTTTCGGGTGCAGGGGTTTGGGGGTTTGCAGCCGCCGAGATTGAGCTGTGGTAGACAGACACATCCCTCCTGAAAGCTGATCTGTAGGACAAAAAACGTTCGACTCGGTGTTTTCGATTTGGGTTGATGGTTGGAATGGTGCTTTAGGGTGCATCTTCGTATAAGAATAGCCAGAAAGGCCAACGAACCTTGGCAATTGTGCAGGCTTCTATATTGAGTTCAAGGCTCAGGGTTCGGGACATCGGATATGGCTCGAAAGACACGTCGTAACAGACAATGTGCAATTGGCCAGTCCTTTTCAATGTTGAAGATGACAGTGATGCTGATGTGGATGAAGACAGCGCCAGCACTCCCCACTCTAACATGAGTGATCACTGCTGAAATATCATTAGGATAACCACACGCTCGAAACCGCAACAGAACCAAACTTGGGCCCCTGACCAGCACGCGCTTTTCGTGCATCTCATCCATTGCCCTCTCGGCATCCTCTCCGGTTTTGAACGGGAGCTGGTTTGGGGCTCAGGATGGAAAATTCCTTTTCGGGTTTACTGCTTGCAGCTTTGGACATCTTAGACACTAGACTGCAATCCGCAGATGAAACCATCAACGCCCTCCATCCCAAAGCCTAGACTCCCGACCCCAGACCCCAAATCTGAAACCCGGGCAGAACCCGCAGAACCCTTAGTTACAGGAGCCCGACCGCCTGAGTCAGCCCTAATAGAGGTGCCTTGTGAGTTAAACAGGGTTTGATTCGTCGTTCCTCCGACCCACTCGTCATTTCCCCTTGTCCTGGGCCCATTAACTATAGCTATAAGAAGGAACCCCCAAAAAGGTTCTGATAACTATTTAGGCCACTATAGTACTCCGGCCCACTCCCACTGGTCATTTCCCCTTGTCCTCTACTGCTACTACTACTGCTACTACTACTGCTACTACTACTACTACTACTACTACTACTACTACTACCACTACTACTACTGCTACTGCTACTGCTACTGCTACTGCTACTGCTCCTGCTCCTGCTCCTGCTACTGCTACTGCTACTGCTACTGCTTCTGCTTCTGCTACTGCTACTGCTACTGCTTCTGCTTCTGCTACTGCTACTGCTACTGCTACTGCTTCTGCTACTGCTACTGCTACTGCTTCTGCTACTGCTTCTGCTACTGCTACTGCTACTGCTTCTGCTACTGCTACTGCTACTGCTACTGCTACTACTACTACTACTACTACGACTGCTACAAGCAGAAGGAGACTCGTATAGCCCCTTGTCCTCTAGCCGGCTGAGCCGAACGAAGGCGCAACGCGCCCCGGAAGCCCCGCGGCCGTCGATGAGGAAAACCTGCCGGAAGGAGGGTTTAGGGTTTAGGGTTCAGAGTTTAGGGTTTCGGGCTCAGGCATTAGACTTAAGGTACGGGTTCGGTGTTAAGGGTTTAGTTTAGGAGTCCGTTAGGCTTGAGGTGTTGGGATGCTTTAGGTTGAGAGCTCAGGCGCTGATTGGGTTTCAGGCTCGGCAACCGAAGCCCTACAAACCCTAAACACTGCACCCTAAACCCTGAAGCCTAAACGCTAAGCCCTAAACCCCACAGCACTACACCCTAAACCCTAAAACCCCAAACCCTACTCCCAAACCCTAAACCTTTAGAACCCTCAAACCCTAAACCTGAATGCCAAAGAAGAAAAACCGTCGTACGGCCAGACCGAAGCACCAGAACCTCAGAGAAGTCGTTGAGTTTCGGTTTGGGGTTTAAGGTTTTACGGTTTGGGTTGAGGGTTTCGGGGTTTCGGGTTTACGGGGCTTAGGGTTCAGGGGCTTGGGGTTTCGGGTTTTGCGTTAGGTTTTAGGGATTTCGGGTTGGGGAGGTTCATTGGACTTGGCCACCCTCAACCCAGAGGCTTTCCAAAAACAAATCTTCCGGGCCTCCAGCACTTCCCCGTATTCTTCAAAGGCCCGGGAGAGGAGGTCGGAGGTCGTCTGGCCACGAAGGCAATCGTAGGGACTATCTTTCCGTCTCTTTTACAGGCGTCTATAAGGGCTCTCGAAGGCATCTATAGGGGTTTCGGGTTCAGGGGATGATGGTTTAGGGTTGTAGACGAGTTCTATTATTTAAGGGCTTAGGGCTGCAAGAAGATGGCAAAACGGGCTACGGAATGGCTTCAGAAAGGCATTTACGGCTAGGGATGTCCTAGCTTTATATGGGTTTTCGCCTTTAGGATTCGGCTTCAGCGGGTTTAGGTTTAGGGGTCTCAGGTTAGGAACCAAATGGAGCGCAAGTTTACCAGGCCTGCTCCGTGCTTCCGTCTTGAGAAGGCCGTCTTCAAGGCATCTCCACGTTTTGGATTAATGGGCTGCGTAAGGGGGCGTCAGCAGATTCATACTGGGCGACTAGGACTAGGACGATAAATTTAGGGTTTAGGTTGTAAGCATTTAGGGTTTATGTCTTAAGCTGCCACTACCTAGAGGGTTGCTCAGCGCCCTGGGTGTCAATTTCTGTTTTCCACATCCGCCATTTCCTGGTAGCCCAGCCCTTTATCAAATTACACCATCCTTCACTGCCATCCACGGATGGGCATGTAGGTTGCGCCGTCCAGTGATTGTCGATCCCTGCAAAGTCACTTCAATAATCTGGCCGGATGTAGTTGAGAATGCCCCGCATCTGCTTCAATAGCGCAGCTCGGAATGTGCTCGGCACACCCAGAGACTCCAATATCCCTTAATTAAGGAATATACCTTAAATTATGGTAGGATCCCTAATATGATTTAAGGTATATTCCTTAATTAAGGGTTATTGGAGTCTCGGGGCAGTCGCGCACCAGACTCACAGGATGAGTTCAAAAGACAGAAATTTTGGGGTTTAGGGCTTAGGGTTTAAGGGTTTAGGGTTTAGGGCTTAGGGTTTAGGGGGGACACGCCTATAATTCATTTAGGGTTTAAGGGGGGAAACGCATATAATTCACATGCAGGATTTAGGGTTTAGGGGGGAAAACGCCTATAATTCACATGCATGATGCTGAAGCGGAAACCCTCGAAACCCTCAAAGCCAAAAACATCCTAAACCCTTGAGTCCCGAGCCCGAAATGCATCTCTTGGGATATGGGGTTCCTTACAGCCTGAACCCTCGCCGGGAGCCTGTGCAGTCGGGAACTTGTCAACCCAAATGGCGCGAACCCCCAGACCTTCCAAGCTAATTTCAATACGGAAAATACCTTAAGTCGTACTTGCTTGGGCTCCTACTTCACTTCACGGTATCGTCCTTAGTATTCGGGGTACTGCTGATAGTTTTTTTTGGTATACTCCTTAATATTTCCTAGGGATCCTACGACAATTTAAGGTCCGTTCAGTTCCTTCATAAAGCCTGGGAAGCACCGACGGCCCAAAGCCCGGAACCCGGGAGCACCTCAGGCTGAAATTATAGAAGGATCCCTACTAACCACCTGATATTGAGGAATATCCCTTAATGAGATATAGAAGGATCCTTCATATTAAAGAGTATACATTCTATGAGATATAGTATCCTTCATATTAAAGAATATACTTTCTATGAGATATAGTAGGAGTAGGGTCCCTCATATGGCTTAAGGTATGTTCCTTAATGAAAGGTCTTGGCAACTTGGCAGCCCGGACCTCTACAGGCAGCCGGCCAACAAAGAGCTTCACGCCGCCCTGCTAGGGGCTTTTGGTTTAAGGCCTTAGGATTTAGGGGCTTGGGTTCAGCGGCTTAGGGTTTAGGGGCTTAGGAGAGGAGTCTTAAGGTGGCTTCAAGGTGCCACGGGGCTTTCAGGTTTTGAATTTTGTTTTAAAGGCTGTGGCTCAGATTTTGCAGGGGGTTATGCAGTTGGCTCTTGTCTTCCCAGCGTCTCTGGCGGCTTCTGCAGCATTTGTAAGTGGAGAGGTTCATGACGAAGTGTTCTTCAACAACCCTGAAACCTTAAACCCTAAAGGTAGAGGGGGTATCTTCTTCCTATGATTCAGTGCTGGGCTCTCGGGACACAAGCCTCTGCAAAGTTCCCGAAGCATGCTCCGGCAATAAGCACCTTTTCAAGCGAGGGCATCTGATAGGATTCTACCAAGCGTCTCATGAACTCTGTGGGTATGAGGTTTCGCAGTCTTGTGAACGGATCGAACGAGTTAAGGATTCTCGGGTTCAGGACTTGGGATATCGAGCTCTTGGGGTTAAAAAGCTCTACTGACACAACCCTCATTATCGGATAGGGGTTGATGAATCAGCGGTCGACACTCGAATTGTTGGGGTCCTCGCGATTGCCATGGTTTTGTCTGATGATCTAGATCCCTTATGGCATCTTCACTCTACTGCAGTGCTGAAGCTGTGATGCCATCCCAATGCACCAAAACCACCATGGCACACCTTGCCGGCCTGCATTATACCTGACCACTGATTCTTCATCTCGATTTCTGCATTCTTCGATTGTAACTTCAACGGTTTGGGAGGCCCTAAACCCTAAACTCTAAACCCTAAACCCTAGAAACCCTAGGACAATGCCTTAACGCGTTCGATCTGCGGACGTCGATCCAGAGGGTTGGACCTGCACAGGCACGGCTAAAAGGCATCTCGACTTGAGGAGTTACGTTTTTTTCGTGGCTGGGTTTCCATCTTTAGGGTTTAGGGTTTAGGGTTTAGGGACGGTGTTGGGTTCAAATTTTAGAGTGCATGCTAGGATGTTTTGTTGTGTCCAGGGCCGCCTGGCAGCTGGGTTAGGGTACACACAGTTCAGCTTGAAGCCCGAGAGCTTCGGTTGATGATATAAATCCTGCATTACCTTAAGGACCCTAAACATAAACTATGGGAATTATCTAGGATACCCAGTAACCTAAGAACAAGAAGGCCTCTCTTTTTGGTATTGGGTAACTTTATAAGGAACCTAGGACTACAAAAAGGGAATAAGGGTACTACTGGGCATCCTAGTTAAGGACCCTAAACATAAACTATGGGAATTATGGTATATTCCTTATTCTGGGTAATGCAGGATTTAAATCATCAACAGTTTGACCAGAGGCTACCCTTATCCTACTTGTCGGGTTATCGGGGGAACTTATACATATACATATACATATACATATGGATATAGTGAATTTCTACGAAAAACATGTTGAGGCCCATTTGAGCCGTCTGTCGGGGTTCGCTGGAAACGTCTAGAGCTTGCGGCATCTGGAGCCTGTGGGTTGGACAATGGCCTACTTGTCGGGTTATCCTGAAGTTCATCGCTCATCCCAAGGTTGCAGTCAGCTGCCCCAAAAAAGCAGACGACTCGAGGGCCGTAAACAAGTCTGAATTCTCTGACTTGGCCTCCGCTCGCTGAAGCTTTTCCTCTTCCGCCATAAGGGAGAGTCTTGCCCGCTTGTTGCCGTGCACTTTCGCATCCAGAGCTGTCTTCGCCCTATCAAAGTGCAGGCCAAACTCCAAACTGCATTTTCTCTTCTTCGCACCGTCGAGCTGCATGAAGGCTCCCACGTTCATGAAAAGTTTGTGCACCGGGTGCCTTGTGAAAGCAAAGCTCTTGCCAGCACGAGGGCACGCCAAGTCGTGTTGGTAATGGCCGTTGCCGAGGCAGTGCTTGCAGGAGAGGATCTGTTGCAGCGCGGACTTCACAGCTGGCAGCCAAAAAATGTTGCCCCCCAGGTGCGTTTTCAGCACATCATTGGCCACTTCCTGCAGGTTATATAGGGATTATATAGGGACTATACTACCCCAAAAAAGGTTAAAGGTTACCTACTCGACTACTAGGTTATGTTGCGGGCCTTATCAAGGTTTAGGGTTTGCCGTTTAGAGCTCGGGGTGTTGGATTTCGTCGTCTTCAGCAACATTCCGTGGCTGCACCTGAAAACAACCCTAACGGATGATCTCCAAGAAACCCCATTTATTTTTCGAGCTCTATATTCAAGCAGTAAGGGAAATTGTAAAGGTTATGCCAAATCGATACTCAGCATTCCGTATGGGAACTCAACTTCTTCGGGCCTCTCCGGCGGACTAGAGCGCCTCCGTCCTGCGATGCTGGCGTGAGGGGGGGGGAAGCTACAGGGAATTTTAGGGTTGTTTAGGGTTTAGGGTGGGGATTCCTTCTGGGGGTGTAAGGGTTTTAGGGTTCCGGGTTTAGTTTGGAGTTCAGGGGGGTCTTGTGCGGTTTCACAGGGTGTGAAAAGGCTTTCGTTTTGGGTTGTCTGCTAGGGCGAGTATAAGGGTTACTATAAGGGTTACGGTCTTTCAGGATTTTGTGGCATAGGGGTTGTCGAGAATCGGCATGCCGCAGTTCAGGACTATGAGGTTAAAGGCTTAAGGCTCAGACGTGAAAGCTTCTTAAGGCATCGTATGTCGTTGTGAAGAAAGTTAGGGTTGTTTGATACAAGGTCTTTGCTCTTCCAGACTCCTTTAAACAGAACCATATTCGGATTATTAAGGCACCCTTCATTCCATCTTTCCCTTCCGCATCCCTTTCCCTAAACCCCTGAACCCCTAAACCCTCAACCCTAAAGCCTCAACCCTCAACCCTAAACCCTCAACGCTAAACCCTCAACCCTAAACCCCACACCCTCGACCCTAAACCCTCACCCGAGCCTCGGTGGCTGCTCCTGGCCCAGCTGCAGAACTGTTCTTTTAAGGTACGAGTCGGGTTTCGGGTTAGTTTAGGGCTTAGGGTTGAGCGTTGAGGAGTTCCGGAAGGGGTCACCATAAGGGTTTCTTTAAGGGCTCTATGTATAGGCACTGCATCCTGTCTAAGAGCAGGTCGGCCTGCAGGCTCTGGGGTTTGGGGTTTTCGAAGGAGCTCATCCAACTTTCTGGCTTCTACTGAATAGTTCCTGAATAACCATACCATAACATACCCCACGACCACATCCTAATCCTTCAAGCATCTATTTGAAGATAGTCAAACATCTCCTCATGGTCCCTAGATCTGTGCTTTAGTCTGACTGGACTCCAGTTTTCGCAGGATTCCCGAAAGTGGCCTCAAGTCATCGAAAAGATGGTCCTGCTTTTTTCAGTTGAATTACAGCCCTGGTTAGGGTTTTAGGGTTTAGGGTTTCGTATTGAAGTCTTTCTTCAGTAGCCAACATGCTTGTACTCCTCAACTGAAAAAGGTTGCTCGGGGCGTCCGGCGCAAGGGCGCCCGACGGCAAATCCGATTTGGGAACACGAGGCTATGAGAGTAAAACAAAACAGTATATCATAGAATACAATGGTAAGTATTGTGGTATGGCATTGTGCTTCATGGTGTATTCTAGGAACTGCTTGAACCCCTGCAATGCTTCAAACCTTTACGATGCCTGGATACAGAACATCAGAGTCTGAATAGTTAGAGCAAGGTCTCGGTGTTGTTTTGTAAAGCCCTTGGGGGGCTACCATGGAATTTTCCTACCAACTAAGTCGACACCTGTATGTACCCAGCACAAGTCATAAACATGCCTGGAGCTCCACCCCAAACTCTGCACCCTCATGTTACCCCAAACCCCCTGTGGCACCCTACACTGCAGTGAAGCCACGAAAACCCTGGCCGCCAGAAAGCGGCTTCTTTTCGGAACGTGGCAGCGACGGGGCGAGCTCACAAGATGTGCTTGAAGAGCTGCTATGAAACTCACCCCCCTCATCTGAACAGACCAAAGTTTAGGCCTTAGGGTGGCCTTGGGTTGGGGTTTTGGGCTTTGCGGCTTTCGGGCCTAGAGTTTCTGGCCATTCTGCACAAATCCGAAAAGCGTGCGCCTAGAAGCTGCCGCGAAAAGCCTCACTTCAAAATTCAAAAGTCTTCGCCAACCTGCTGAAAAGCATCAGATGGAAGACGAGGATGATTAGGGTTTAGTGTGTCAGGGTGTCGAGCAGTTGGGGTTGAGGGTTTCAGGGCTTGGGGGTGTTTCGAAATTAGGGTTCGGGTTCGAGCTGCCATTGCAGGGCTTACTTAAAGGATCATGGGACTTAGTAACTTAGGTTACAAGTAAGGTAACTATACTTATCACTACTTATAACCCCCAATTAAGGTACTTATAACCTTACTTACTAAGTCCCATGATCCTCAAAGTAGGGCCTCGCAAGTCTTGGGGTGCACTCTTGCTTCAGGGGGTAGGGCGCCGTTTGGACAAGCGCTTGGGGCCTGAAGTTTGACATAGGCGCCTTAACAAATATGAGTTTAATAAAGGCGCCTTAACAGTTATAATGGGGCTCTACACCCAAAGTAGTCTAGGTAATTGCTGAGACCCCTATATTCCCTGTATTACTCGGAGTCGCGGGTTCGGGGCTTACAGTACAAATACCTTGTTCAGGGCTTAGGGTAGTTAGATCAGCCTGGAGCTTCAAAACATGAGATATACCCTAGACTTGTCACCCCATGCGTTGTACGTTTACATGTATGTGTGTATATATGTATATAGTGTATAGCTAAACAAAGAAATATACAGTCATATATACATATGTATACATATACGTAAATATGTATGTATGTTTGTAGGTAACATCATATACTTATGAATTTGTTGGTTTGCCGCTGTGTCTACTCCTTCATGTTTTCGCAATGTCTTCATGTACTATTCATTTACGTACCTCTTTAACAAACGATATCTGCGAAGGTCTGGAAACTAGATTAAGGATTTGGAGGTCTTTATGCTATAAAGTTTTAGGAAACCAAGGGACTGCCGCCCCAACATTACCTATTGGGACGGTTCCTGACTAAACAAAGGTGTAGTAGAACAGCCCCAAGACCCTCTTTCAACTATTTTGGGGCTCGAACCTGAAACAAAGAAATATACAAGCCAAACTTCCTCTTCGAACGCCAAAACGCTAAAAAAACCTTAAACCCGGAAGGCCCGAAAGCGTAAAGCCTAGACTCTCAACACATAAACCCTCAGATTCCCTAGCACATCCTAACGCCCTGAACCCGTGAGCGGGCTAGGCCTAGATCCACTCCTGGTAGAAGCCGGCGCTGCCTCCGGTGGCACTACATAAACGGGGCTTGCTAAGTAGCGTCGAGTCTGTGTGTGGGAACTCTCTTTAAGCGGAGTTTCGCGGTCTTCTCGACTGCCTGGGGGCTTAGGGGTCTTGGGAGTTTTGTCTTTTGGGTTTAGGGTTTCCGCTTTGGGGCATGTGGTCTACGGTCAACAGCCTGACAGCGACAAGAAGAGAATCATGCGCGTAGTATCATTGTATCCATTCCGGAGTTTCCCAACATTAGGGGTCCGTATTTTGGGGGTCTCAGAATAAGGATCCTACTATTTAGGGTACTATACTAGGGTCCCAGTCCTCATCCCAATAATCTAAGCCTCAACTCCCGAAACAGAACCTCGAGTTTTGGACGCTACCTATGGTCCAGATTTCAGGCAGTTCCCGGGTTTAGGGTTTAGGGTTTAGGGCAAACCCTCAATCAGAGCAAGGTTCTTGGTGGATTCCCATACAAAGGATACATTTGGCAGCCTACGGATAGCCATGACTAGTTTTCCCCCCTAAACTCCCGGACAAACCCCATTGAGACTCATCAAACAGCATGACCTCTTCATAATGAAACACGAATAACGCACTCTAAAGCCCTTGAAACCCGTCGACGACCCTTTAAACCATCCTGATCCAGCCTGCTTTTCTGTGCCTACTAATTCTGAAGCCCCTTGCTACCTCAGCGTATAGCATGCCAACGACTGCGGGTCTTGGGCTCATAGCGCTCAGGACCTTTGGACTCGAACCGTTGATCCCTAACCCCCCCTAAACCCTAAACTTACGGTTCAGACCCTGCTGAGGGGGAGTCCATGGTAAGGGGTCTTCCCTTTGCCGACGCGCTCGTACTTGCTGTACTCCGCCGTAAAAGCGAAGTTGTCCTCTCTGCGCAGGGCTTCGGGCTGAGGGTTTAAGCCTGAGGATTTAGGGCTTAGGGCTAAGGGGTGTAGGGTTTAGGGTTTAGGGCTTAGGGTTAAGAGTTTGAGGTTGGAAAAGCAAAGCTCACAAGACCGACAAAGGTCGAACGCCTCGAACCTGACAGTGATGACTTTAGGATTCCTCCCCCACCCAAAGGCGCCTAAACCCTCCCTTCCTAGACCCTAAACGGTAGACCTCAGGCTTCAGCGTCGAGGGCATACCCCGCAGACCTTTCAACACAAGAACCTATGCCCCCGAACCCCGGGCCCGATGTAAAGTCAGCCCAAACCTGAAACCAAACCCTACACAAGCCCTTCAGCCGCCCGGGGTGCGGGCCTCAAGCCTGTAAGTAGAGCCCTTGCTTTCTTTAATCCTCACAAAGCCGCGAGAGAGGCCTGGCGACCCCAAGAAGCCCTAAATTACTAAGGAGTGAGTAGACCCTATTCAAACTAAGGCCCCTTCCTAGACCTGCTGAACCCTACTTTTTGCGCTTATTATAAACCCTAATATGGGATTTCTAGGGACCCTACAAAAAAAGTAGGTCCTGGTAGGTTAAGGCATACTAAACCCCTAAACTAACCCGTTAAGGAAGCCCTAAAGTAAAAGCCAGAATGTTGGAATATGATTATCCTAAGCCCTTTATGGTCAATTATAAGGTATCCTACCCAGAGACTCCAAAACCCCTTAATTAAGGAATATACCTTAAATTATAATAGGAGCCCTAATATGATTTCTGGAGTATTCCTTAAGGGGTATTGGAGTCTCTGGGTACCCTGAAACCATATTCCAACTTTCTGGAGTTCCCTTTACACCCCTCAAGGGCCCCTGCAGCTCCCTCTGGGAGTTTCCGAAAATTAGGGAGACCTCAGTTGGGGGTCCTTATAATAAGGATCCTACTATTTAGGGTGCTATATTAGGGCTTTGGGGTCCTTATAATAAGGATCCTACTATTTAGGGTGCTATATTAGGGTCTCCTATTTTCGGAAACTCCCCTCTCCGAGTTGCACAAAAGTCTCTCCGGGGATCCCAGAAAACCCTGGATCGGCTTAGAGTTTGGAATTTTAGGGTTTAAGGTTTAGGGTTTGGAAGTTTAGGGGTTAGGGTTTAGGGGTTAGGGTTAGGGTTTAGGGTTTTGGGGTTTGGGGTTTGGGTTTAGGGTGTAGGGTTTAGGGTTTAGGGTTTAGGGTTTAGGGGTTTGGTTGCCGCCCGGTGAGTTCACCATTAAACTGCTGTCAAACTGAAGCAGCCCTAATATGGAAAGAGCCCTCGTAAGCTAAGTTACCCAGCGTCCCCTTCATCAGAAGTATAGCCCTGCATCCTGCCATTCAGTTTGAATGAGGAACCGCCGGAACCAAAGGTTAAAGGGTAGTACTGGGGAGGTGGTATACAACACGTGCATGGGGATGACAGAGAACCTTAAACCCTAAACCGTAAAGCATCACGATTGAAGACAAGAATTGAGTGACAGGGTGTACCGTGCCCGGTCACGCGGGAAGGCACGCAACTCCAGCGGGAGGTTCTGGAAAAGATCGCCTTTGAAACGTTGGGGGTGCAGGGTTGAGAGGATTAGGGTTCAGGCTCTGGGGGTTTAGGCCTTATGGTTATGTGGGTACAGACTACACTCTTCACCTTCCGAACCCCTCTCTGTATCAATCGTCTCTGCTCTTATGGGTTGCTATGTGAAGGAAGGTACTACACCGGAGTATGCTTTTTTCAGGACGATAATTGCCGAATCGTTGTCTCATTTAGGGGGAGTGCAAAAACTGAAGCTCCGAACTCGCAAGTAGGCTTATAGAAAACAACCATAGTGAGAAGTACTTATGCCCCAGGTTCAGGTACTTCCAACCCCACTCACCAAGTCCCCTGATGCTTTATGTACTTCTTGCAGCCTTCTCAACCCCTTCCTTACAAACACAGATCCCTTGCTTACGAACACTCCTTCGCGGCCCTGATCCTCCTCTAAACCCTAGGCCCTAAACCCTAATAAACCCCAAACCCGAATAAACCCTAAACCCTAATAAAGCCTAAGCCCTAGACCCTAAACCCTAATGAGACCTAAGCCCTAAGCCCTAGTAAATCCTAAACCCTAAACCTCAATAAAGCCTAAGCCCTATATAAACCCTAAACCCTACTGAGACCTATGCCCTAAACCCTAAGAAACCCTAAACCCCAATCTCGAAACCCTCCAAGCAAGCCAGAGCTGGGCGGCCGTAGATCTGCAGCGAGAGGCAGCCCACGCGCCGGTCCTGTGTATGTTTTTTGGGTTGCGGATTTAGGGTTTAGGGTCTGAGGTTTAGGGTTTAAGGTTATAAGGTTTAGGGTTTATGGTTTGGGGTGGCTGAGGGGCTTTGGACAACCCAAGACATGAAGATAGAACTGGAGCAGGGTTCTGCAAAGTCTTATCAGAGCTTTGTGGGTTTTAGGGCGCGATATAGAATGGGGCTTCAGGGGGTACGCTAGAGTCCGCTAGAGTAGAATGATATAGGGACTACAAGGGCATTGGCCTGTGGACCTCCTTCTCACATTCAAAACATGGTTGCTTTGGGCGCCTGCAAAGTCGGCTCAAGCTGTTCGTGGTGGCTCGGACGGTTGGAGGGTGCAGGGGTCGGATTTTTGGGACTTTTGAAGATTTCGGGCCTTTGGGCCATTTATGGCAGAGTAGTACCTTGCTGGCCTCAGCGTACCGTAACCTTTACCGGTGGCAATTGCCGGAAGTTGGAAGGATTGGAACCCACGTATCCCGACGGCATTTTTGCGAGTTGCTCGCACTAAATGCGTTTCCTGCAACAGAAAGACGTCTACCTGCTGGTCGGCCATCCAATTTGCAATTTCCTTGCGCCACACTGTGATGTTGGCACAACCCTAAACCCTAAACCCTAAACCCTAAAAGGTTCTAGGGTTGCAGGGCTTGCTGAGGTTGGCGATGACACCCTCCGTGGCGGAAATAGCCAGCTCCGGGCGCGTCACCGTGACCCCTTCCGAGAGGGCCGAATGCTCCTGATTAGAATATTCCGCGTGCTTGCAGGGGAACAAACTTGTTCAGGGCTCATGCAGTCATTCATGCGAGCGCTTACGAGATTTAGGGTGGAGAATTACAGTTCGGGGCCACGGTCTCTGCAAAGAAGGCCTCCCTACACCCTAAGCCCTAAACTTCCTAAGCCCTACACGCCCGCAACCCGAAACTCCTTAAACTCCCTAAAAGCCCTCCAGACCCTTCTAGATTCCCAAGACCCTAAACCCTAAACCCCAAAACCCCTAAGACCTAAAGACGCTCCTGCAGCGTCGCGCTCAGGCGCAGCATGCGAAATGCGCTTTGGCGATTTTCGGGCACTGGCAGGTCACAGAGGAAGCTGCTGGCGTGGCTGCCCTCGGCTGAGGGTAGGGTTAAGGGTTTAGGGTTCAGGGTTTGGGGTTTAAGGGGATAGATGTATTGAAGTGTACTCTTTATACTATGTTCTTGTCGGATCTGTCATTCATAGTGTTGTACTTTTGCAGATTATGCTTATTAGTGGTTATGTTACCATTGTACTTAGTTCTATTCTCTATCTTGATTAACTGCATTCTATTCTATCTTATGTTATTGCAGATGAGGATAAGGCTGCATAGCATTTTCAGCTCGGATTAGCGTTTTTCTGGATTGTGGGGGCAATGGGTGATAATGTCCTAAGCTCCATGACCCTAAATACCCCTAAACCCTCGTACCGTCTCAACCTGAACTCTTTGATTTGGTAACTTCAGGGTCTAGGTGGCATGACCGAAGACATCCGAAAGCGTCGAACTGCGTGTACTCTTCTCACGACCTCTGCTCGTGATCATCTCGAAGAGCCCACAAAAAACTCTGGGTCAGACACACCCATGCGCTCCCGTCAAACACCCCTATTTTGCTCTTCTAGCACACTGTCTCGAAAACACAAGCTTTCCTTCGGTCCCGATGTTAACTGCCCCGATGTTTACTAGGTTTCTGAGTAGCCCCTTTGTAAAGAAGGTACCATTTTTCCTACTATTCGGTTTTAGTACGGGGACCCTAAAATGAAAAGGGCAACTTGGAGGGGTCAAGATCTGCAACCAGGCATCGGATTCTCGCCCACGGATTCGGAAAACTTAGGTGCAAACATGTCATGCAACACATGCCTTATGGCGTTCAGGGCTGGGGGCAAGGGAGTGGAGGCTTAACGTGTAGAAATCGGGCGCAGGGTTGAGGATGCAAGGCATCATTTGCCATCGCTGCCAATGGCTCTGTAGTGTGTTCGTCTTGCTATCATTGCTGCTAGTGTATTGCGAAGGTTGATACTATGTGTTATACGTTGTTGCCATGATAGCTGGTTGTAGCGTGTGGAGTTTGGACTGTTCCAGCCATGGGCACCCGCCAACGCCAGGATCTCCGTTGCCTCCTGCGCTTGGTTTGGGGGTTTACGTGGAGGTAAGCCTTACTGCCCTGGGGTTTGGCAGGTTTGGGGCACAAGGGTTGGGCTTGTTCAAGGGTTAGGTGTTGGAGAGCTCTGGTTTTGGGTCTTAATGAAATGTCCTGAAGCATAAGTGCTGAAGGTATGGTGTTAGAGTCGAGACAGTTGGTGTTTCCGGGTCGGGGTGTAGCTTGCGAAGGCTGCTGCGAGGCAGCAACCACGGTCTAAGCACATGGCTAGGGGTTTAGAGGTTAAGAGGTTTAGGGCTTCGGGGTTTATGGGGTTTAGGGGTTAGGGGGCCGTGTGTCCTCAATCTTCAACACCAGAACAAGACAAAAGACACGACCGGCCCATCTCGCGAACTCTCATCCCTCGCCCCTAACCGCAATCCGATTCTTTGAGCTGCAAACCCTAAACCCTAAACCCAAAAGCCTAAATGGCTCAGCCCGAGCTCTTGAACACCGGCAGTGATTTCAAACGATCATGTTGCAGGGGATGTGTTTGACAAATGGCCCCTCCTTTTTCAGGCTTTGTTCAAACACCCTGAAGGCAAACCCCGGCAAGAGCAGGAGTTGAATGCCGGCTATTCCGAACGCGGGTCTACAGCGTCTCATAACAGTTGCGAGACAAGCCAATCTAGCATAGGCGGCCGAAACATGTAGTTAGAATAGAGTTTCGAGCTTTCAGTAGTATTCTGTAGATTCTACCGCGGTAATCGTAACGATATTTAATGATCCCCAAACAGCAATGTTAATTACTCATGATTCAGGCTCCTACATCACTCAAGCAACACATCTTCCCTCAAAGCAAATGCAGCTATAAAAGCAGGAAACGGTGGTCTGAAATGTGTTATCAGTTAAAAAAGAGGGTGATTGTTGAAGAAAACTATAGGAATAATTGGAATAGGGTTCCTTTGAAGGGGTTCTATAAGGGGTCTTACGGGATCTATAAGGGTACTATAATATATGGGTGATTGTTAAAGTTAGGGTCCCTTTTTGGGTCCCTAATATAACACGGCACCTATCATTTAGGGTACCCAAAAAGGGACCGTAATTTTGATAACTCCCCAAGAAGACCGAGCATTCTCGATAAATGCTGCCACAAGTTGTCCATCTCTGGATTATGCAACGACCGTCTCGGCACTTCCTTACAGTTTAGTGGTTTAGGGGTTTCGGGTTGAGGGTGTTTGCGAGGTGGTTATGGTCACAATTGCGAGCTGTCGTTCTGTGAACTTCTCCTTTCGGGCTGCGACGACGGGCGTAGACTTCTCCGATTGAGCTGGGCTTATCAGCAGCACTGCTCTGGACCCACCTCTCACTCTGAGAATCTGCCCCGGAAGCCCCTTCTAGTCTGGATCACAATGGTGGAAAACCATGAACGACAAGGATCATATAACCCCAAACCCTTAAACCCCAAACTCCAAACCCCAAGCCCCACAGCATAAGCGTTTCCGACAATGGGGAACTCTAACAGCCTCAACAGCAGGATCCGTATCATAAAGACCACCAACAGGGAGCGCGATCTTTTGAGCGTTTCGGTCCCATGCAACCCTAAGAACCCCGATAAAGCCACAGTAAGAATGCAACTACCGAAAACCCTATACAACCCTCATAAAGCTATGTGTAGTGCTACGAACCGCTACAACCCCCCCTCAAAGCCTAAACCCTGAACCCTAAACCATAAACCCTGAACCCTGAACCCTCCCTGGCTCCTGGAATTCGCCAACTCCTTCCAAACGAATGTCCAGGCTGAACGCATCCTCGGCGCCCGGCGGAGTGTCAGGCTTCACTGCGGGGTTCGGGGATTTAGGAGCTGGGTCTCAGGGTTCAGGGTTTAGGGCTTCTGTTTCATTAGATTTGGGTAGTTGTCAAAACTATGGCCGTTTTTTGGGGTACCCTAGATACTAGGTGCCGCATTAAGTTTAGGGACCCAAAAGGGACCATAATTTTGACAACCACCCATTTAGGGTTCGGGGTGTATGACCCGGCTTTAGGTCTTAGGGTTCAGGCAAGTTTCAGGCCCGGGGAGGATCCTTAAGAATTTGATGACGGTTTAGGGTTTAGGGTTTAGGGTTGTGACAGGTATCTCTCCGGATCTCTCTACTGTTTTGGGGAGATCGGAGCACGGGTGCTTGCAATCAAGCTCCTACGGCGAATCCTACGGGATTTTTGTTCAAAGCCCTCCTAAACCCTCGTAGAAGACTCACCTGCGCCCTGAGCCCAAAGCTCTAGGCCCTACACCCTGCACACGAACCCCAGAACCCCACAGGCTAAACCCGATATCCACTCTAAGTCTGGGCCCTAAACCCTAAACCCTAAAACCCTAAAACCCTAAAACCCTAAAACCCTAAACCCTAACCCCCAAACCCTAAAACCCTGAAACCCTAAAACCCTAAAACCCTAAACCCTAACCCTAAAACCCTAAAACCCTGAAACCCTAAAACCCTAAACCCTAACCCTAAAACCCTAAAACCCTAAACCCTAAGCCCTAAAACCCTAAAACCCTAAACCCTAAGCCCTAAAACCCTAAAACCCTAAACCCTAAACCCTAAAACCCTAAAACCCTGGAAACCTAAACCTAAACCCTAAAAAAAAAAAAAAAAAAAAAAACAAAAAAAAAACTAAATAAAAAAAAACAAAAAAACAAGAAAAAAAAAAAAAAAAAAAAAAAAAAAAAAAAAAAAACCCTAAAGCCCTAAAAACCCTAAAAACCCTCAAACCCTAAAAACCCTATAAGCCCTAAAACCCTAACACCCTAAAGCCCTAAAGCCCTAAAAACCCTAAAAACCCTCAAACCCTAAAAACCCTATAAGCCCTAAAAACCCTAAAAACCCTAAAAACCCTAAAACCCTAACACCCTAAAGCCCTAAAGCCCTAAAAACCCTAAAAACCCTATAAGCCCTAAAAACCCTAACACCCTAAAGCCCTAAAGCCCTAAAAACCCTAAATACCCTCAAACCCTATAAGCCCTAAAACCCTAAGCCCTAAAACCCTAACACCCTAAAACCCTAAACCCTAAACCCTAAAAACCCTAAAACCCTAAGCCCTAAAACACTAAAACCCTAAACCCTAAGCCCTAAAACCCTAAAACCCTAAACCCTAAACCCTAAAACCCTAAAACCCTAAACCCTAAAACCCTAAAACCCTAAAAACCCTAAAAACCCTAAAACCCTAAACCCCTGGAGCCCCTGAAGCCCTGGCCCCAAGACAGAGCCGAAGGCTCCGTCGAAGCCAGGAGATCCGGAACGAGCAGCGCCATCTTCAGGCCTCACCCATGGGGACTTCCCAGAGACTCCAATATCCCTTAACTAAGGAATATACCTTAAACCATATTAGGGATCCTACCATAACTTAAGGTATATTCCTTAATTAAGATACCTTAAGTTATGGTAGGATCCCTAATATGGTTTAAGGTATATTCCTTAATTAAGGGTTATTGGAGTCTCGGGGCTCGGGTTCGGGCTACCTGCAAAGGCTTACCTCAGCGGCTTCTATAAGTGTGGTTGTCAAAATTACGGTTGCTTTTTGGATCCCTGATATAGTACGGCCCCTTATATTTAGGGTGCCCGAAAAGGGACCATAATTTTGACAACCACCCATAAGGCTTACCTTAAAACCGGTTCCTGTAAGGGTTCTAAACGGGGTACTATATCATGGCTACGGCTACGGACTTCTTTTCGAGGCTTTTGGGATTCAGGGCTTTTAGGGCTTTGGAAGCCTGCAAAGGGTTCCTTTACGGCTTCCGAAAAGGGACTCAGGGACCTATCCGGGTTCTGTAAGGGTTTTGTGCGGGCTTAGGTTCTGTGGGGGTTGCAAGGTTCTGGGATTTCAGGGTGTTTTGCAAGAGTCTTGCAGGTGCTTAGCCTGTTGTAGCGCGTGTATGTAGGGTGTTGAAACTTAGTTTAAGATACCATGCACGCGTTTTCTTAGAGGCCATGCCCTTGTGCTCGGCAGCGAAACGGAAAAAGAAACTCGGAGAGTTCAAGAGGAACAAGAGGAGGTTGATTTCATCAACGTTGATTTTTTCTAATTTGTAAAATAGTTGCAGCCTCGAGCGGACAGCTTATGCCTTGGCATCCTCCTTGGCCATGTGCTTGATCAAATCGACAACTCGGCAGCTGTAGCCCCACTCCTGAGATGCTTTTACTTCGTGGCCCTATACAAATTAACAGTTGTGTTATATCATTATGTTCTTTCCTCAGAATACACGATACCGAAAGTGTTCCAGCGAAGCCGTAGTATCGTTGTCATACCAGCACACCACCTTCACAAAGGTGGGGTCCAGCATGATGCCAGCCTTGGAGTCGAAAGTGCAAGAGATCGGGTTGGTCTCGAAATCGGTGGACACCAGGGCCTCGTCCGTGTAGCCCAGGTAGCCCTTCATGTCTCCCTCGGAGCGCTTCTTCATCTCGGCGCAGATCTCCTCGTAGGTGGTCTCCTTCTCCAACTCCACGGTCAGGTCGACCACGGACACATCGATGGTCGGCACGCGCAAAGCCATGCCGGTCAGCTTGCCCTTCACGTCCGGAATGACCTTGGCCACTGCCTTGGCGGCGCCAGTGGAGCTGGGAATGATGTTGCCTGGGCCGGCACGGCCACCGCGCCAGTCCTTCTTGGAGGTGCCATCCACCGTGGGCTGAGAGGCGGTCATGGCGTGGCAAGTCGTCATCAGGCCGCGCTTGATTCCGAACTTCTCCTGCAGGACACGCACGGCAGGGGCCAGGCCGTTGGTAGTGCAAGAGGCGCAGGACACGGCCTCCATGGACGGGTCGTAAGTGTCCTCGTTCACGCCCATGACGATGGTGTGGGAGTCATCCTTGGCGGGAGCGGAGAAGATCACCTTCTTGGCACCGGCCTTCAAGTGGGGCTGCACCTTCTCGGTTGTCAGGAACACGCCGGTGGACTCGCAGACGTACTCTGCACCGTGCTCGCCGAAAGGGATCTCAGCAGGGTCGCGGGTGTGGGACAAAGCCACCTTCTGGCCGTCAATGACCAGGGAGTCGCCATCCACCTCGACGGTTCCATCATACTTACCATGAATAGTATCATATTTCATCATGTATGCCAGGTAGTCGGCATCATAGCTGGCATTGATGAGCTTGAGCTCGGTCTCTGGGTCCTTCATGGCGATGCGGGCCACCTGCCTGCCGATGCGGCCGAAGCCGTTGATGCCAACGCCCACGGCCTGCATGGAGGTGCGTCCCTTGCTGGCACGCTTGCCAGCCACGCCCGCTGCGGCCAGGCCGGCCACGGCACCGAGGCCAGCCATGGCACCAACACCGGCAGCCTGAGAGGAGCCATAGCCAGCGGCGCGGAGGTTGGTCCTCTGCATCTGGGGCTCGCTGTGCTGGACCTGGCCGGCAGGCGCCACGAAGGCACCGCTCAAGGCACCCGCTGCCGCGAAGGCACCGACGCCGGCCATGGCAACGTTGGTGGCGGTGGAAGGCATGGTTTTGAGGATCTGCACAACGAAGGGCTTTCGAACCTGCTTGATGGCTGCTGCGAGAGCAACAGGGTTCAGCTATTTGTGAGGCCCAAGGCTTAGGCTTCGGCGGATGACAAAAGGGGAAGTGGAAAAGGCAAGACTACCAACATGAGAATACATAGCCAAAGTGAGAATACAAACATGAAGCATACTTCTCCAGCATCAGAACTAGTTCTTCAACAATGCATCCTGCACACAGAAAGACTTCCCAAACTGTTTTGTCGAGGCCATGCCCTTGTGCTCGGCGGCGAAACGGAAAAAGAAACTCGGAGAGTTCAAGAGGAACAAGAGGAGGTTGATGTCATCAACCTTGATTTCTTCTAATTTGTAAAACAGTTGCAGCCTCGAGCGGACAGCTTATGCCTTGGCATCCTCCTTGGCCATGTGCTTGATCAAATCGACAACGCGGCAGCTGTAGCCCCACTCCTGAGCTGTTATTGGAGGAAGTCTAAAAAGTCTTACAAGTGTTCCTTGCTCACAAAATACAATACCGACGGAAATTCCTAAACCGGTTCAGAGTCGTTGTCATACCAGCACACCACCTTGACGAAGGTGGGGTCCAGCATGATGCCAGCCTTGGAGTCGAAAGTGCAAGAGATCGGGTTGGTCTCGAAATCGGTGGACACCAGGGCCTCGTCCGTGTAGCCCAGGTAGCCCTTCATGTCTCCCTCGGAGCGCTTCTTCATCTCGGCGCAGATCTCCTCGTAGGTGGTCTCCTTCTCCAACTCCACGGTCAGGTCGACCACGGACACATCGATGGTCGGCACGCGCAAAGCCATGCCGGTCAGCTTGCCCTTCACGTCCGGAATGACCTTGGCCACTGCCTTGGCGGCGCCAGTGGAGCTGGGAATGATGTTGCCTGGGCCGGCACGGCCACCGCGCCAGTCCTTCTTGGAGGTGCCATCCACCGTGGGCTGAGAGGCGGTCATGGCGTGGCAAGTCGTCATCAGGCCGCGCTTGATTCCGAACTTCTCCTGCAGGACACGCACGGCAGGGGCCAGGCCGTTGGTAGTGCAAGAGGCGCAGGACACGGCCTCCATGCACGGGTCGTAAGTGTCCTCGTTCACGCCCATGACGATGGTGTGGGAGTCATCCTTGGCGGGAGCGGAGAAGATCACCTTCTTGGCACCGGCCTTCAAGTGGGGCTGCACCTTCTCGGTTGTCAGGAACACGCCGGTGGACTCGCAGACGTACTCTGCACCGTGCTCGCCGAAAGGGATCTCAGCAGGGTCGCGGGTGTGGGACAAAGCCACCTTCTGGCCGTCAATGACCAGGGAGTCGCCATCCACCTCGACGGTTCCATCATACTTACCATGAATAGTATCATATTTCATCATGTATGCCAGGTAGTCGGCATCATAGCTGGCATTGATGAGCTTGAGCTCGGTCTCCGGGTCCTTCATGGCGATGCGGGCCACCTGCCTGCCGATGCGGCCGAAGCCGTTGATGCCGACGCCCACGGCCTGCATGGAGGTGCGTCCCTTGCTGGCACGCTTGCCAGCCGCGCCCGCTGCGGCCAGGCCGGCCACGGCACCGAGGCCAGCCATGGTACCAACACCGGCAGCCTGCGAAGAGCCATAGCCAGCGGCGCGGAGGTTGGTCCTCTGCATCTGGGGCTCGCTGTGCTGGACCTGGCCGGCAGGCGCCACGAAGGCACCGCTCAAGGCACCCGCTGCCGCGAAGGCACCGACGCCGGCCATGGCAACGTTGGTGGCGGTGGAAGGCATGGTTTTGAGGATCTGCACAAAGAAGGGCTTTCGAACCTGCTTGATGGCTGCTGCTGGCATCAGATTTGTCGAGCACAACAGCGGTGCAGCTCACAATGCATGAAAACCTGCCCGATTCCTGCAAAGCACAGCGTAGACTTGTCAAGAACTTCGTCGCTCGACACTCAAGTTTATTTTATAGTAATCCTCATAAGCGTTTTTTAAGAACCCTTTGAAGGAACCCTATTTAGGCCCCTACATTACCAATTGCCCAGCAACCATCTCCACAGCCAACACTCCGCAAAGTCCTGCGACTTCCAAGTCAGTTCCCTTAAGGTACCTAGGAAAGAGACCTCAACAAAAAGCCCTACACCCCTAAACCCCTAAACCCTAAAAACCCCAGGAGCTTCCCCGTGCCTGTGGGCCACACGGCGCGCGAAGGTCCCAGGTCCAGAACCATCCGCGTCTGAGGCGCAAAGGACCACTGGCAGTCACCTGACGGGTCGGGTTATTCATAGGGACCTAGGGGGGACGGGGGTGGGGGGCCTTAAGACCTACTATAAGGACGTAATTAAAGCCTATTTAAGAAAGGTCCCTATGCGTTATAGTAGAAGCCAGAAGGTTGGAACGAATAGTATGCTCATGTCCTGAGGTAAGGTATAAGGGATCCTAGCACAAGATCCTAATAAACCCATGTTCCAACTTTCTGGATTCGCTGTATAAGCAACACAAAGGCTTAAAACAAAACAGAATCCGACTCTTGGGCATACATAGTGTTGTATAGCGGTTGTATAGGGATGCTGCTGCTGATTTGTTCAGACCGCTTATTTTTGAGCTTACCAATAAGATAACCCTCCGTAGTATTTGTTCGGGTGCTTCAGATCCCAGGAGCTGAGCTTGGATGGCCTGGCGATAGCCTTCATTTGCTTAAGTAACGATTCTACTTGCAGCTTACCTACTGAGTGCTTGGGAACCTGATAAGCAGAAGCTTCAGAGCAGGTCGCCGGGCCAAGGGAGCTTAGAAGGCAGGGTAAAGGCACGCAAAATCGAGAAGGACAACTTGGGCATCCAAACGCCGCAACCCCCAAAGCTCAAATGCAACACCCTAGGGGCGATTTTCACTACATGCCATGTTAGGTTTTGGGGTTTGGGGTTTAGGTCCTGGGGCTTAGCATGTCATGAAAACATTCTTGATCTTGATGCCCGAACTCCCTGGGCCCTCAATCCCTGAAAATCAATTAGGCTCCCACAAACCTGTCTTACAGGTCCCCTGAGCCCTTGAGTATAGCCGAATGCCTGCAATCACCCCCCGAGGTGTCCTAAACCACAAAACACTGAACCAAAAAGTCCTAAGCCCTAAACCCTCTGCTTAATGGAACCCCCCTTCAAACAGAAACTTAATCTAATTTGCAACAACAACAACATCCAATTACAGCCCTTACTATGTAGAGTTCACAGCATCCCAGAAATATTCTACTTACCCAGGTATCTAGAAAACACCATAAACACCCCACACAGCCCCTAAACAAACCCTACACATCAGAAACCCTACGAAAACTGCGCAATGACCGCCAACAAATAGCGCCTTCTCCAGGGACGTCCCAGCAACGAGCTTCTCCCAGAGGCACGAAGCCTCCTTGCCTCAGGGAGCCAAAACCCTGGCTAGCGGCTATGAGCCTGGGGCCAAAGGTTTTGAAAAATCAATCCTAGTCCTAGTATTCCTCCCTGTCTACTATAGTTCAAGAGTCCTTCTAACCCATACCTACTGTACTTTAATACACCCAAAGCCTAGTCGAGCTATTCAGGCCCATATATCAAGTTGAGGATCAAAGGCGTGGATTCCGGATTCGAGATTGAGGCTTAGGGCTTGGACCCTCCATTTTCTATCATATAAGTCGAAGTGCTGGTATGATGACCACCGCAGCAACAACAGCCGTGATTTTGCTGGTGGTGCTGATGACGGCGATGGTGACGACGAAGACGATGCAGATGATGAAGATGACGATGACAGCGAAGGTGAAGATGACAGGGATGGAACTGGCGATGAAAGATGCGTGTAGTGACTACAGTAGGGCAGGAATGGCGGAATAGCAACATGGATAGATGCACAATAGCGGGGTAGTGCAAGCGATAGCAAAGCAACACAAGTCAAGTCGTCGCCACAGCAGTAGACAGTGGACACTTGTAGACATGCAACACATGGAAGAGCAACACTGCCGACCACGTCCACAAAATAACAACAACTCCTGCAAGGCCCAGCGGCTCCAAGAGAAATGCTTCGTCGCCGACACCATAGAGCTCCACCTGCAAGCTTTCGTGTCTGGTTCGAAGCCTAGCGACGGGGGGAGAAATTGTCACTGTGGCCTTCGGTCCTTGCGCGTTAAAGACTCGCGGTTGCAGAATCCACTTCTATGTCATGAGCATGATTTCTGACGAGGACATGCAGTGCAAATGACATCCGGGCAGAGTCAAGGGTTTAAAACCCTAAACCCCCTAGATTACAAAGGCTTCGGACACTGACACTAATGAGCGAAATAACTCCCGAGAGGGACCTGCTCATCCAACAGCGCAATCCTGCAAGCACAAGATGCTGCAGGGCAGGTTCCTATTGGATCTTAAGCATTTCAAGCCATGTTTTTTGGCCAGTACCTTATGAGCTTAACGTCATGACCAGACGAGGTGAGGATAGTCGTGCTCGGTAGCTGTTGCGCGCGTTTGTGACGTTGATGCCCGCATGCTATGTAACTGTGGTACCCCCCAGCAATCCCTGACGTAAGGGCACGTCTGGGGATCGGAGCCGTTAACCCTAAACACAAAACCCTGAATCCTGTCTTGGGCGATGCTAGTAGCCGAGGCGGAGGATCACAAACCCGAACCCCCGAAACCCTGAACCCGACCCACTAAACCTTGAACCCTGAGCCCGAAAAAATCTGAAACCATAAACCTTGAACCCCCCGAAACCCTGAACCTCATGTACAAAAAACCCAGACTTTGCAAAATCCCTTAATTAAGGGACATACCTTAAGTCGGATTACTGTGATAGTTTAAGGTATATTCCTTAATGAAAGGATTTTGGAAGGTCTGGGAACACAATGCTGTAGGAGGCCCAACCTTCGCAGGGTTTGAAAGGAGTTTTTATAGGCCTCAGCATAGGGACCATCACCTTACCTTTGGTTAGTAGGAAATGGAGAAATGGGGAACAAGCATAACGACTATTACTACCACTCTTCCATTCCCTACTAACCAAAGGTAAGTCACTGGACCATCATAATTAAACCAGAGTTTCCGGCTAGATGGTCGTGTGAATATCTGGTGACACTCTACTCATTGGCGTTAACCTTAAACCCTCAACCTCCATATTTCTCCTTAACGCTACATCCCAAGCCGGAAACCGCCTAAACCTCTACATTACCGCTCACTCTGGATTTCTCCTAAAACGACCGCAGCCCCGAACAAAACCCGTGGCCCCAAACCCGCGACCCCAAGGTTCAAACCCCAAACGCGATAGATCATCCGCACTGAGGCTCCAAGCCCAAAGCGACTCTGAGACCACGAACCCGAAACATCCGCAAACGTTCCCCAAACCCTCTTCCACCATCTCCGTAGCCCCAGTTTCCGAAGTCGGCTGCAATTACGGACTCCGTCTTTGGATCAGAAGGATCGTACATTGATCCAGCTGTTGAGGGTCCTTACGACTTCCTATGTATATGAGAGTTTCCGAAAATGAGGGGTACTTTATTCTCAGGTCCTTACAATAAGGAACTTGTTCTTTAGGGTACTATATGAGGGTCCCCTACTTTCGGAAACTCCCATGTAGCTTAGGGTTCCCTTGCCTCTTTAACCCAAGGGGCTCGGGCAGCTGCGTCCACGAGTTCTTGCCGGCCCCCTCGGCCTCGACGGAACCAGTGAAGGCTTGGGGGTTCAATTAAGGGGTCTAGGGGTTTGGGGGTTCAGGGGTTTAGGGGTTTAGGGGTGTAGGGTTTAGGGGTTTGGGGTTTAGGGGTTTGGGGGTCTCAGGGGTTTAGGGGCTGGTTCAATTAACGGGTTTAAGGTAAAGATTTTGGTGTTTGTGGCTTCGTGACGACGGCGGGTCAAGGTCTCGGGTTCAAACTCAAGACTGGGCTAAACCCTCAACCGCAAACCCGGATCACTTCTCCGAATCCTTCATTAACAGAACCCCCTAAAGGGACGTTACACTGAGCTACCAGACTATTGTAGTTATCACGCGCTGACGGCGCTTTGGCACGCAAGATTCACGTCAGTGACCGAGTCAGATCAGCCTGGCCCTCGCAGGATGGAAGACTGTTTCATACCCAGAGGGTCCGTATACACTACTATTATGGAATTAGGTCCCCAAAACCAGAATAGGGATGGTCTTTTGGGATCTATTTCCATAATAATAGTAGTGTATATGGACCCTCTGGGATAAGTGTGCAGACCAAGGAGAAGTAGTGGTGCACGATGGAGCGTTCAGCTACAGCGTCATCACCCCGAGACGCGTTTGAAGGCGGCAAGGAACAAGAACTTTTGTTCAAATGCGATGCAACTAAGCTGCTTGAGTCAAGCAAGAACCAATACAACGTTCTCCTCCAACTGCGTTTGCATGTCTGGCGCAGGCTGCGTCCGAGTCTGACCGAGGAAGGCCCAACAGCAGCGGCGTCTCAAACAAGACACAGGAACCCAAGCGCGAAACCCGAGAACGGCAAGAAAAGAATCTTTTCCACATTCAGTCACGCAGAAACCAAGACAGCTTCCTCGTCGGATGAGGGTTGGCCCATGGATGCTCTGGTGCTCGGATGGGGTCCGGGTCGGCTTGCAGAAAACACTGCGGGCTGCAGGTGCATGAAACTGTCTGTGTGCGTGTGCGCGCCAGCATCTGCGGCCTAAAAGACGTGAACCTCGCGTGCGAACGAACCGTCGTCAGACATAACCCAGAGGGTCCATATACACTACTATTATGGAATTAGGTCCTGAAAGACCATCCCTATTATGGTTTTGGGGACCTAATTCCATAATAGTAGTGTATATGGACCCTCTGGGTAACAAGGAACCCTAAGGAATATTACAAATTACGATGGATTCAGGATTGTTTGGTAAATTGTCGCCTCTCTGGTTCTTCGACTGTTGCGGGTCGCTCAGGAGGCAAAAATCCGAAAGTTCCGATTTTAGACGCCGAGGGTTGGCAGTGTTTTACTCATCAGGACGTTACATGTTTTCGTCTAGGCTTGTTTGGGTTGTATAGGTCTGTAAAGGGCTCTATAGGGACTTGATGTGTCGATTTTATATGGGAGCAATCAGCTCGATTCCCCAGCAGCAAGGGTACCACATGTCCCAGTGTTCAATGTGAAGAAGGAACCCCCATCGCACCAGCAAAACAGGGAATAAGTGTACTACTGAGTGACTAATGGAAAATCAAATACAGAAATGTTGACAATAACAAAGACTGTGGTTTAGGGTTTTGGGGGTTCCGGTTGAGGCTTCCGGCCAGGCGTTTCGGAGGGTCTGGCGGCGTAAACATGGACGTCGAGCTCCAAAACCCCCATGCAAAACCCTACAAAAGCCTTCATAACCATGAAAACCTCAATGATAGCAAAGCCCTGTCCAGCAAAGACACTTATCAAAAGCCTGAAATCCCAGGCTTACGGATGCTTGAGGGGCAATCCTAAACCCTAAACCCTAGAGTCTAAAGCCTGAAATCTACTATAGTTAATAATAAGGAACCCCCGAAAGAGTGTTGGTAATTGTGTCGGCCCGATGCTTCCCTAAACCCGAAACCCTCAAGGGGCAATCCTAAACCCTAAGCCCTGAAATCCCGGCGAGAAGCCAGATGCTGCAAGATATCCATGGAGCAGACAAAGCCATCGCGCGAGAGGTCTTCCTGCTTCGGTGGAGGCTGTCGCTTCGAGCTGGGGGCCGATGGGCTTGGGATTTAAGAGGGTTTAGGGTTTAAGGTTCTGGCTTCAGGGTTTAGGGTTTAGGGGTTTAGGGGTTTGGGGTTTAGGGGTTTCAGGGGCTTAAGGTTCTGGCTTCAGGGTTTAGGGGTTTAGGGGTTTCAGGGGTTTCAGGGTTTCAGGGGTTTCAGGGTTTCAGGGTTTAGGGTTTCGGGGTTTTAGGGCTTCAGGGCTTCAGGGGTGTAGGGGTTAGGGGTTCAAGGCTTCAGGGTTTAGGGTTTAGGGGTTTAGGGTTTAGGGCTTCAGGGGTTTAGGGGTTTAGGGTTTAGGGTTCAGGGGTTTAGGATTTCCGGGTTTTGGGCTTAAGGGTTTCAGGGTTTAGGGCATAAATTAGGTCTAGGATTTGGGGTTTACGGCGTAGGGTGTAGGGACCCTGACTCGTCAACCCTGATAGGGTGTCTTTAGCATTCGCCTTAGTCATCTTAGCCCCGAATGCCGGGGCCCTAGTCATTACAGGGACGATTTTGGGGGATATTATACGATAGCAGTACAGGACCCATAGCCAAACTACAACCCGAAAAACCCTTCGGATACGCAACTCTCTAATAATTAGAACCCGTGGAAAAAGGGTCTTCGGGTTACAGAGGCCTTAACAATTGGAACAGCATGTCGGGTCCGTCACCGCATATGCACAGCAAGGAAAACAGAATATTGCGATCTGAGAAAAACTCGGGGTGAGGGTACCCATAGTTCAGCTTTAAAAGTGGATGGAAATTTCGAAGGACACCGTCGGGAGTTAAGTGGACGGAGGTTCAGGCATGCCATCGCTCGGAAGACAAAGGACACAGAACGAAAGATATAAAAAAACTGCAACGAAAGCCAGAGCCTCGAACACTGAGTTTAAAAGGCAGGTGATTGCCCTGGTTTGGCCCTCAGGCCTCTAGAATCCATATTGCACCCGCCAAAGTTGGGCGCCACGGCCCATATGAACCGAAAACCCCAAAGCCCTGACTCAAACCCGAACCCCTGAAACCCCAACCTTGCTCCACCCTCCCCAATAAGCAAAACGAAACCCAGCCCTAGACCCGCGAAGCCTGGTCATATAGCTTCAGAAAGAAGTAAGAGACTCCGAGCATCGAGACTAGGAATGACTGTTGGAGCAAAACTGTATGCGGGGACCATGAGGGCATTGTAGGACTACTTACCCAAGCTCAAATATGAGAGACTTCAACAAGCTCCGGGTCGATTGCAGACACTGGCATTCAATATCCCCCCTTGTTCTCCCCGCATGAACATACGATGGCGTACCGCAAGGCGCCTTTCCCAACGACTCAGGTCCCTCTTGAATGAAGGTATAAGAAGCCTCAAGACCCTATTCTGATTGTTAAGGACCCCTAGTATAAAACCCTAAACCCTAAACAATGATACTTCACAACCTCATAAGAACTCTCGCCTTGCACCTTGCACTGCACGCGCGGCTGTCGTCGAAGCCTTCCACCCAAAGCAGTTCCAGTATTGAGTTTAGGGTTTACGGTTTAAGGGTTTAGGGTTTAGGGTTTAGGGGCTTAGGGGCTTGGGGTTTCGGGATTAGGGTTCTAGAAATGAGTGCTCGCTTGTTTTGCGGGTTCGGACTTTCACCTCGGCTGTGTAGAGTATCTGGCGACCAAAGGAGCCAAGCAAACGCCAACTCCGCATCCTGAGCCCGAAACTCTTGCAAAGCTTCTGCGGCTTTCCGAGATCCGACTGGCCAGAGCGATTCATTCTGTAAAAAATCCGAAATCATAAATTCCATATTTCAAACGGATTGATTTATTCCGAAATCGATCTGTATATACATATATGTGTAGAATAACCCCAACCCCGAAAACGCCAAAACCAAAGCCATCCAAAGCCCCGGAGTGCCCAAAAAGCACTAGACCATAAAACCCGGCACCCCCAACCTCAAACCCTAAACCCCAAATTTTAAACCCTAAACCCCTAAACCCCTAAACCCGAAACCCCTAAACTCCTACAAACTAAACCCCAAATTTTAAACCCTAAACCCTAAACCCCTAAACCCTAAACCTCAAACTCTAAACCCTAAACTTTAAGAACCCCTTTAAAACACCAGGCCCAAGGCTGCCAGGGAGCTCGATGCAAAGTGCAGGCCGCACAGCCACTCCTCCGCGCTCTCACTCCAAGGCTGTTGTAGCATTTTAAGCGGCTTTAGGGTTTAGGGCCACGAGGGTTTAGGGCTCAGGGTTTAGGGTTTTGGTACAAGGATCCGAGTGTGTAAAGGCGTATGTTCGATGCTTGTGCGTTTCACAGTTCAGCGAAGTCTTCGAACTGTTGGCTTTGGGGGCATCTTGCTCTTGGAAAGGGGGGTGGACTCTCAGGTCCGTCAGGCTGGTTTCTGCATGGAGGAATCCGAAGCTGCTGCTTCACAGTGGCACCTCCGATGAGACAGGTTTGCCAAGGCCTGCTGAAAACCCTTGCTTGCATTTGAGGGTCTCAGTTCTCGGATCGTATAGTCATCAATACCAGGCAGGGAAGGGGGTTTAGCCCTAGACCCCAATCAAAAACCCGAAGCATGAAACCTTCAAGCTCCACACCGAAAACCTGCAACCCTGAATCCCAACCAACCTTGTGATGGTACGTGACCAGAGACAAGAGACAACCACAGCGGAGGAAAAAACAGTCGCTGCTTTCAAAGAACCAAAACAACGCCAATGCCTCAAAGTGCTCTCAACCTTAAACCCTGCACCCTGAACCATGAAACCTAAACACCAAACCCCAAACCCCAAACCCTAAACCCTAAACCCCAAACCCTAAACCCTAAACCCCAAACCCTAAACCCTAAACCCTAAACCCTAAACCCCAAACCCCAAACCCAACGCCCTGACTGAGGTGACGTCCAGCCCCAGAAAGTGTAGGAGAGGGCGCAAGGCGGGCCTCGGGTGAGCTGGGGGGAGCTTCGGGAATTCGGGATGCCTGCTTGGGTTGAGGGTTTAGGGGTTAGGTCTGTTTTAGATGTAGTGGCGCGATCTCTGGGGCTAGGGTTTAGGATTTAGGAGTTTAGGAGTTTGTGGGTTTTAGGAGTTTAGGGGTTTAGGGGTGTCGGGCTTAGGGTTAGGACTTTGGGTTAGGACTTTGGGTTTAGGGGGTCGTCCCCGAGTTAAGACATGAAAGAGTAATATGTGCTACATATGGGGCCCGTGCCTTCTAAAACCATTTGCACGGCCCTGGAAGGCGTCCCACGTGGAAGGGTTGTTTGTAGTGCGATTGGCTCCATACACGGACTTCAATACTTTGCGTTAGAAGTCCTTTGTGCCGTTTCCTACATGGCTGTAGTGTCAAAATCTCCAGGCCAAGTTGTGGATGACCCAGGCTCTTATGTTATCTTGTCGTGCAGGGCATTACTCCCGAAAAGGAACAGCACTGGCAGTATAGTAGTCCCCGCAAAGTGCCTTCTAGCACAGTTCGCTGATCCATGACATCCTCAAGAATAACGATGACACTGCGAGTATGCATAACATTCAGGCGCGGAGAGCACGGAGTACTGTCTCTACTACCAAGGCGACAAGAAACTCTCCGCCACTCTTTGCCCAAGCAAACCTCGCTATGCTCGACCCGAAACCCAAACCCCAAGTCTCCTTAAACCCGAAGTCTCCTTAAACCCGAAGTCTCCTTAAACCCTAAGTCTCCTTCCAAAAGCCAGGACTCTTGAGAAATAAGCTGTGTTGCTTCGACTACCTCGATCCAACACTTTCGGTGAAACAGGCTGGAAAAAGGCTGCTCCAACTTAGTGACTTAGTGCATATTTCGATGTCCTTGTTGTAATGTCCCTGTCGGGAGTGGGTTACTATGATGATGGGCAGCTGGGAGTGGAGCTGCGAACCCAAAGAGCACACCAGGAACCCCAAGCCCAAAGCCAACAAAGCCAGAGGGCGCAATCTGGGCCGCCGCATGGCGTATTGCACCCAGGGCCTCCGGTGTGCCGAAGCGGACATTCGCGAAGGCCTCGCTAACTCTGGCGAATGGTGGGCTCCTAGGCTCCAAACCCTAAAACCCGAAACTGCTGACTTGAGGGTCCTTCCTTAGCTGGGGCGCTTTCCTGGTTTTCTTGCATGATCAAGACATGACGGATGATTACATTGGAGTGTGGTGAGGGGGGAGGGGGGAGATAATGACGTCCCTTCTCACGGCGACCATGTGCAAAACACTGCTGTCTACTACGCTTGTTGCCAGTTTAGACAACACACTGCAGAAGGATGTGCGACGTTTGTGGAACCAGATGCGCTGTCACAAGCGTTGATGCCTTGTGTAAGCATGCCCGAAACACAGGTATTTACGTGTTTCGCCGCTGTATGTTTACAACATGCTGCAGAAGGATGCTCGACACATCTGGCACAAGGCGCACTGGCACAAGCGTTCATCAATGCGCTAGCATGGCCGACACACTGGAATGTCTGGCATTTTCCCCTCTTTGCACAACATAATTCACAAGAACATGGTGTTGGCCATTACGATGATGGAGTAGATTCTGCTCCGTCCCTGCGAGCATGAGACTAGCAAACATCTTGGAAAAATGAATTAGTTTCCATGACTCGCAACAACCCTGGTTTTTCTCGAAATCATACCAATACTTAGCTTTCGTAGCAGTTGTATGAACGGAAAGTAACCCGGCGCCCTATCGAGCACAACTTCCACATCGTCCTTACTAGGGCTTGAAAGCTTCCGGGACATGTGATGATGCGACGACGACGATGGTTCGTGTTACGTCAAAGGTAGCAGTTCAGGCCTGTTGTTCTGCTGTGGTCGCAGCACTATATCATTGCAACTGTTGTCCGGCTATCTGATTGCATAGCTGCCGGCAACGCTCATGATATGGAACTACATCGACCGAGATAAACGCTTCGGCTGTCGTTCGTAGGGTTGCTATTGTATGTTTCTCTTTGTTTCTGCTGCAAACCCAAACCCTAACCCTAACGCCAAGCCCGATGCCCCTGACACTGACACTCATTGGAAGGGAGCTTGAGATTGTAGAGGTTTAGGGCTTATAGATTCTAGGGTTTTGAGGGTTTAGGGTTTAGGGGGTCGCTAACATGATCCGATTTTGGGGGACCCTAAGTAAGCCCTACTCAAACCCCGTTTGCTAAACTCCGTCCTGGCTTCCCACGCAACACTTAACTTAGAATCTGGAGCACCTTATCTGGGGGTCCTTGCAAAAAGGATCCGACAGCTTCGGGTCTAGATGAGTACTGGTAAAGATAGCATCGGTAAAGTTCATCGATTCCCGGCTGTTCTGGCACTTTGCCAGCAAAACCGAAATCTGGCAGGTTACAACACTGAATGATGCCCCATTACTTCAAAAGCTGATCGGAACCACTCGGATTCGATGTCGGGCTACACATCCCAAAAGGTTCAAGTTTGCCGATCGAACTGGGTCGATGCTGACGCTCGGCCAGGATGAAAGGCACCACACATGCTTTGCACAACCACGACTGAACCGCGTGCGATGCCAACGGTAATCTGGTATTAGACGCCAACGAATGCCAACTGGTGTCAGATGCCAACTAGTGCCAACTTATGCCTCAGAACTACCGCTACTACTATCTACCGCATGGGCGGGCGGAAGCGAAGCTTTCACCATGTCATCAGCAAGTTGCAGCTGCAGAGGGCTTTGCACGGGTGCAAAATCAGAGATACAGACAGAGAGATAGAGAGAGAGAGAGAGAGAGAGCGGGAGAGTTATATGAATATCTACTATAGCCGTATTTGAAAAAATCGTTTCATCAACAAGGACAACAATCAGCAATATGAAACAAGACCTCGTCAATTTATTGGTGAACTGTTCTCAGCAAGTGATATCATAATCGTCACAATAATCACAACAACCACATTCATCAAAAAGTGTCATGATCGTCATATTATACTAACGATGTTTGGGTCCCTGACTTAATTTTGGCAAACTCCAGCTTCGCCGGGAGGCCGTCAGCACTGCGGCCACGGCAGCGGGATCGTGATCCAGAAAGATCTCCTCGGGCTCCTGTCCACAGCACCGCGATTTAATTGGGGTTTAAGGTTTAATTAGGGTTTAGGGCTTAGGGTTTAGGGGGCAAGTTGAGGTTGCTTTGTTAAGCGCCTCTTCTCTGAACTGCTCAGGGTTTAGGGTTTTAGGGCGTGTTCGTGGTGTGGCGGAGTTTGACTACGCTGTTTCTGAGCACTTGGCTTCTTTCTATTTATCTACGCGGTGCCGGGTGTATGGTATGGATTAGGTTTGTAGGGGGTTGGGCTTATAATGCCTAATGTTGCTAGCTGCTAGCTGCTACCCTTAGTGGCTGCACCCCTGGTACAGTAGTTGTTGCTTCGGTTGTGCGTACTGTGACTGTCCAAGAGGATTGCTATCCTAGTTGTCCCGATGCTCATCATCATTGTCATTGTTGCTGTTGCTGGTGTTGCTGCGGTACGGCCATCATCGCTCTGCCTCGGATTTGGGACCGAAGCCAACAACAAATACACTGCTGTGGGGTTCAGGCGTTTTGGGTTTCGGAAGGCTTCGGGGCTTCAGGGGTTTAGGGTTCAGGGTTTCCGATGCCGTAGAAACCCCCGAAACTCCAACCTGACACCTCCTATTTTTTGGTCCTCACTGTAAACCCTGAATCCAGCTAAGCCACCAAGCTTTAAAGGATTGAACCCTAAATCCGCATAAACCCCGCATGTTAAATATCCAAAAAGAACTCTTGAACCCCAAAACCTCAAAGCCCAGAAAAGACCCAAGTGCACAACATGCATCCTAAACCCCCTACTCCACAAATCCAAACTCTAACCGACTATAACGAACTGCACTCGAAACCCCAGGGCTCCGAAACGCGAAACCGTCAAACAAAAACGATCCCCAATGAACAAACCGTAAAGAATAACACCGAACCCGCTGAAAAAAAAACACTACAAGATACACCAAGAAGCAAGCCCGAAAGACCTAAACACCCGAACTCCCAACTCTACATCCCTAATCCCGAAACTCCCCGAACCCCCGAACCCCCGAACCCCCGAACCCCCGAAACCCTAAACCCTACCATCCCAAACCACGGACCTGCGAGCCCCAATCGAAGGAGCCGAAGAAAGTGCCAGGGAGAGCCAGGCGCCCCAGCGTGGCGGCCGTCGTGGTCTAGGGCTCAAGGTTCTTTAAGGGGGTTTGAAGGATTCCTTTCGAGGGATCTATAAGGGCTTTGAGTTTAGGGTTTAGGGTTCAGAGCTCGGTTTTGGGTTTTGGGGGTTTCCGAAAACAGGGGACCCTGATGTAGTACCCTAAGTAGTCTTATCCTTATTATAAAGAGCCCAAAATATGGTACCCCTAATTTTCGGAAACTCCCATTTAGGCTTCAAGGCTTCAGGCTTTTTGGAGATCAGGTCCCCGGCGCTTTCTGAAGGGGTCCACACAATAGGGCATCGAGCTTCGGAATTTCAAGTTTAGCGGTTCCTCCCTATTCTCCAGGACTCTTGATGTTCTGAAACTCGGCAATGGCAGCAGCAACAAGAATTCGATTTCCGATCACACTGCTGTCGTCGGTCGACTATCAGGGGGCAAGCGCTCCCAGCACAGAAGGCTCTTCCGATTAAGCTCACTTTTCTTGAAGGGGTCTCCCATCTTGTGGTGTTGTGCTCAGAGTGATGTGGTGGCCTGCGAAAAGATTGCAAAGTCACAAGTTCCGGCAGGCTGGTTCTATAATCTCGCCCACGGAGATCGGGGCAGCAAAATGTCGAATGCCACGGTCTCTCGACCTCCTTCCCTAGTTCCTTGGCCCTGGACCTCAAACCCTAAGTCACTTGGATGAGACAAATTCTTCGACCCGAACCATGGCTGGAGGGGCCTCCGCAATTGTGCTAAACCTTGAGCTCTATTACCCTTCAACTATACCTATAGTCTCCATTGTAGTTCCTTTCGGGGGCTACCTTATAGGATCCTAATTATATCCTTGGTTAAACCAAAAAAAGGAACTGCAATGGAGAGTATAGGTAAAGAGTCAAACTGCGACTAACCATTCCGATGTTTATGGCAACCCGAGGGTCCCGAAGAAAGAGATTGGTAGGGCACGAGGTCGGCGCTGTTGCTGGGGTCGCCACCTAGTCTTCATGCCGTACGAGCAGTATGGATACAGTTGGTCTGAAGCTTACTTGTTGGGACAAGAAAGGTCATCTAGGGGATTGGAACTTGGGTTTTGCTGTACTTTATACTGGTGCTATATCACGGAACCCCAAAGAATAGTACGGGTGACCTTCAAGCAAATACATATTATTCCTCGTGATTTCAGCAGGGCTGAGCAGAGGCAGGGTACAATTCGCGTGCCACGGGCGTTGAGCACCACGAAGGACTGCAGGAGACGGGGATTGGCAGGCGCAAGTGCCTCCTGCGAAGTCGGCGTGATGTCTAATGCAGGGGCCTTAATTAGTAGAATAGGGTTTTGGGGCCTGATATACTATGATTATAATAAAGAACCCGCAAAGTAGTATTGGTAATTATGTAGGCTCCTATAGCAATGCTTCGGGCTTGGGGTTTGAGATGTATGGCTTCAGGTTGGGCGCTTGCAGCATACTCGCTGTTTTATGAGGCCAGCAACCCTGAATCCAGATGGAGATGACAAACCATGGTTTAGGGTCCTGGCTGTTGGGGTCTGAAACTTGGGCCCACACGCTTAAAACAAATCAGTAAAGTAGCGCAGAAATCATCGAAATCCGGACCCTTCCACCCCGAATCTTCTATCCAATGCAGAAACCCACTCAGCCTCGGAGAAAGCAGCTTCATGGTTCAGCAGTTCACACAGGCTCTGTAAGGGTTCTACAACGGCTTTGGTAGGGCCAGGGTTCTATAAGGGTTTAGGGTTTAGGGCCGTGAGGTTAGTCGAAGGGTTTTGTAACGGGGGTGTAGGGTTTTTCCTCGTCTTCAACGTAATCTTTAGAGCTGAAGCGGTTCAAGGTCCAGTGTTGGGGAAGGAAACCCAGCAAGCCGTACCATATATATATATATATATATATATATTGTATTTATTTATTTAGTATATACATATAACAGGGAACCCTGTGGAACCCTCATAAATCTCCTTGAAGGAGCCGAGATCTGACAGCCTGAGCCTGGTAACCCCCGCGGCAGACTTCGGACTAACATTGATGCGAAAGTGTGCGATTCGGTTTAGGGTTTAGGGTTTGGGGTTTAGGGTTTAGGGGTTTAAGGGTTTAGGGGTTTAGGGTTTAATTAGGGTTTAAGGGTTTAGGGGTTTAGGGGTTTAGGGGTTTAGGGTTTAGGGTTTGGGGTTTAGGGTTTAGGGGTTTAGGGGTTTAGGGTTTAGGGTTTAGGGGTTTAGGGTTTAGGGTGATTTCTGCGCCGATATGAAACTTTCGGATGCCTCTATCTCAATATAGACCTCAAATGCTAGCATCGTTATTGATGATGATGCCTGTGAGTTGCAACTCCGAACCCCGGACCGAGGACTGAACAAGAATAGTCAATTACAGCGCTTTCGAATCCCCAGATAGATATACTACTAAAATGTACGCCGAAGCAAGGATCCTTATCATCTGCCATACTCCAATCGCAGCATCGGGCATGCAGGGGCCGCGAGCTTCAGCGCGCTCCGCGCCGCGCCATGCGTTCAAATGCAGTAGGCTTACGGTTCAGGGTTTAGGGCTTGGGTGGGCTCGGGGTTGAGAGCGTTGGGTCTGGGGTGTCGGGCTCGGGGTGCAAAACCCTAAAGCCCGTCTGTTCTTCGCTGAAGAGTCTTGGGCTGTAGGAACTCGGATCCTGATCCCCAAAGACTCCATAAGAGTATCCTGGCCATGAGGGGGGCCTCCTGGTTTTGGGGATCCATGAACACTGGGACTTGCCATGCTTCTTGGGATAGAGTCTGGAGTTGAGGCTTGTCTAAAGGTTTGGGTTTAGAGTTTAGGTTTTGCGCTTTCTTGAGTTCTGGCTAAGCCTCGATGTCCTTAACAGCGGCTGCGGACAGCGGAATAGAAGACCATGCGTAGACAAGCACAACAGCAACAAGCGTGATGATGATAACGACAAGCACGAACCCAACTCATGGCCATAATCGCAGCTGCAACATCGAGGTTCCTCTTCATTATGCTTCGGGGACCTCTTGAGTTCTGTCCATGAGCCTGCTGGGGACTTGGATCCTGAACCATAGGGCTCTTCTCAAGTGCGTTGTCGCTCCTCTTCTGAGCTTCAGTATGCGACAAGTGTTGCACTGATATGTACCGCTCAGTGCATCCAAGGGAACTTGGGCACATTGGGGACTTCTGACAAGTGGGGTCGCAACGATGGTGCAAACCTGCATTCGTGGATGTGTATAATGTGCATGCGCATAGCTGGATAGACAGATGGATAGATGGATAAATGGATCACGAAAGTACAACTGTATGTGTTTACACTTGTTTGTATGTTCATGCACAAATGACAGGCAGATAGACCGATATATACCTCTACTGATACTCGTCATGCTGGACGGCTCGGTCAAAGCTCCGAGCTCGACACCGCGCAAAGGAGCCCGTGGGAGGATTTTCTGAGAATCATGGCAACACTTTTGGGTTTAGGGTTTAAACTTTAGGGTTTAGGGTTTAGACTTCAGGGTTGAGGGTTTAGACTTCAGGGTTGAGGGTTTAGACTGTAGGGTTAAGCAGGCTCTACCGGATTGAAGGAGTATTCCTAATCAAGTGGGATCCCACCTCTTCCGCCGGTGGCGCCGGCTGCTTCCGCTTCCCGAAGCCGCCCTCGCGATGCAGTTGTTGCTCTTGTCATCGTCGTTAAAACCTCCTCCAATTATTGTACTTCGGTACATATATGATCCCGGTTCGGCCGGCCCCCCCCCCTCCCCCCCCCAATGGTTCCTCCTCCCCCTCCTGTGGTGTGGTGTGGTTGTGGGTTGCTTCACCCTCCCTGTGGTGTGGTGTGGTGTGGTTCGGGAGTGGGTCTGCTTAGGCTGGTTACCCCACTCCCCCCTGTGGTGTGGTGTGGTTTGGGTTTCCTGCGTCTGCTGTGGTGTGGTGTGGTTGTGGGTTGCTTCCCCCTCCCTGTGCCCCCCTGTGGCGTGGTGCGGTTTGGGTTTCCTGCGTGGGTCTGCTTGGCGTGTGAGCCCTCGTCTGGACACACAGATTCGGCTTGGGGAGCGTGGGGGGGGGGGGATACCATTGGGGGGGGGGGGGGGGGGGTCGGTGAACCGAGAACCGGGATCATATATACCCACAGCTCTCTCTCTCTCTCTCTCTCTCTCTCTCTCTATATATATATATATATATATCTCTCTCTCTCTCTCTCTCTCTATCTATCTATCTGTCTATTTATCTATCTATCTATCTATCTATCTATCTATGTATATGAATACGTTTATGTATGTGTATGTGTATATGCAAAAGTACATGCATATGCACATGTGTAACTGGATGTAGATGCATATGTATGTGTGTATACATGTGTGGATATATACATATATATATATATATGCATATCTCCGAATTAGTGTCAATGTAATTGAATACATAGATGCGTATGTCTGTTATATATATATATATACATATATATGCTAATATGCATGAGTGTATGTACACATGTATGTATGTAGATATCTGCATCCACATCTGCATCCATATCTGCATCTGCACCTGAGACTGGATGCATACGTTTGTACATGTGTGCGTGTGTGTGTGTGCCCATGTCGATGCCTACATGTATGTGTATGTGAATGTGTACAGATGCGTATACCAACCGTACATCCACACGTCCATGCATGCATGTATACATACACACATACAGGTACAAAATCCGTTTAGCAATGCGGATCTAAATGTAAGCATACACACACATACATATATATATATATATATGTATATATATATATATATGCTACCCCCTCCCCCCCAAAGACCAAGGTTTTCAGATAAGAACATTGGTGGGTGCTCCCATAAATATAGAATTCTAATGCTATTCTGGAAGAGTACTGAAACAATGTTTTTGTTGGTAGTGTTTTTTGTTTTTGGTGGTATTGTTTTTTCGCTTTTTTGTTGGTATTGTTTTTTGGTTTTCTCGCCTAGAGCCATTCTAAGCACGATGACGACCAAAACGTTTCCATTCAAGTGCCATATTCTGTTGACGGCTTACTTCGTATGGAAAACTCGTCCCATGCCGTGTGCTTTATTAGCTTCAGTTGTAGTATGTGGTCAACACTGCAAACACATTTATTCTTAAACTATTGGTTTTAAGAAATCAAGCTACTTGTAACGTTTAAAAACACCTACCAAGCATAGTACCTCGATGCCATCGTTTAGTGTGTACCATTTATTGTATGCGAAAAGCAAAGGTTAACTATTTGCCAACTGAATATCGAATTGAACTTCCGGGGTTTGTTAATTACTACAGATGTGGCCGTACAAAGACATGTATTCTTAGACTATATGTTTGAGAGCATATAGTCTTATAGTTTAAACATGCCTATTAAGTATAAGACTTCGGTGTTGCCATTTAGCATGCACCATTTCATTCTTGGAAAACTAAGGTTAAGGAAAAATAAGGTTAAGTAGTCAGCAATTGGTTATACAATCGAATTTACAGGGTCTGTTATTTGCTAATTGCTAATAATATGGATTGAGATTCCTTGTTGCGATTTACCCAGATAGCTGCTTAATAGAAGCAGTATAGTAGAACCTTGGAAGCTATACTTTTGAATGGGAGCCAAACAGCCTGAAGAAATCTCTCTACAACTAAGCTATTCATGAAGTGCTTTGCCAGTTAACACGAACAGACAGAAAACTATATTTATAATGCTTCATATGATATCACTCCACCCAGGGATAATGACATACTTATACGGATTACTGACTGCAGAAACATTACTTTTCTTTCTGTTGGTAATTAGATGATTGGGTAGATTGAATTGAATCCTCGGATCAATTCAAGCATAGGGCTTGCTGAGCTAACAATCGTCAGATTTAAATATAAGAATAGCATAGAGGGTTTGTTGTCTGCCGATTAGAACTCAGAAAGTAATACATTCACAGCAGTGCCTGTAGGGACAAAGTTATACTTATATGAAGATGTAGCTTACTATATAGCTGTAGAGTAATATGTTCACAAGTACGCAAACAGCTGGATACGCCAGATCCTCGGACCTATTTAGGCGGAGTGTTTATTTACTTATGTCAAATCAGTTCTACGTCTTATAATAATACGGTGCATTTAGTAGTCTTTCCAATAATTGAATCGAACATATACATTCATGCATAGATTGCTAGCTACATGGACGTTAAAGTATGTGCTTTTGATACCTCAGTAGTATACAGTTCGATAGATTGAGCCCTCGATTATATTCTTAGTATTCCAACTGCATTTGTTGCATAAAACTAGTAGTGTTGTCTGAATTTAGGCTGGGCGTAATTCAAAAGAATGCGTTTGGGGAAGCTTAAAGGTAGTATCATACGTCTAGTTGATGACTTTCTCTTCATAGCCCTTAAAACCCATATGCGTGTACTCCAAAAGTACGCTGGCAAACGCAGCGGTAGACTTTGACCCCTGAACCCAATTTTCACACTTCCACGCACGGCCCTCATGATCGATTTCAGGATAAACCCTATTGAGTTCAATAGGGCATATTGAACTCAATAGGCCTCCCGGATTGAAGATTGAAGATCTCCCAGGAAACTTTTCGAGAGCATCTTCAATCTTCAATCCAGAAGGCCTATTGAATTCAATAGGGACTATTGAATTCAATAGGCTTCCTGGAATGTGCGACAGCAAATGGTTTAAGGATTATTGTATGCAGGCTTGTATGAAAACCACAAGGGGGTTGTGTCATGCATGTTTGTCCCTACACCTTTACAGGGTTGTTATTGGCACCCTGCCCCCCCAAAGACCGACGACTATCGGCTAGTGTAAGTAGGCTTGTATCTAAAGCTCATATAGAAACCTTGGTCTTTGGGGGGGGGGGGGGGTGGCCGGCTTAAATAGGGTTTATTTGGAAGCTGACACTCGGGTTTTGGAGTAGTCATAGACTCTCCCAGGAAGGCAGGCACACTCGGGTTCTGGAGTAATCACAGACTCTCCCAGGAAGGCAGGCTGACTGGTACCGGCGAGCTGGAGTAAGCCAGCGCGCCCAGCCCAGTCCCAGCCCAAGCCGCAACCCAGCCCGGCCCAGCCCAGGCCTCCTTTCTTTCTTGAAAAGGGGAGGACGCTCAAGAAGAAAGGGTGGAGCTCCCCCAATTTTCAAGTAGAGACATCTGGTCATCCCTCAGCATTTAAAATGAAAAGACCTCATGCTCCAAAACAAGAGGGGAGTCCCCAGGTGATTTGTGGCAACAGAAGAGAGCATCCTTCTTACCACTTGGTATGTCGCCTTTTCGTTTTAAGAAGATTGAAGAGACCTCGCTCCTAGCAAGAAAGGACAGAGCTCCCCTAGCTTCCAAAAAGAATGATTTTCTACCTCATCCTCCACAAGAAATCACTGAGAGCTTCCTCCCATGTAATGAGACGCAAGAGAGCTTCATCTCAGCCCAGCAGACAGGCCTCTCCAAGTTCACGAGAATTCAAAGGTCTCCGTTTACCCATCGGTCGGAAAGAAGATAGCTCCTTTCTCTCTTCATAAGGGGTTGGATCTTGCGCATTTCTTTTACCTTTTCAAAAGATGGAGAACAGCATACGCACAAGAAGAAGAAACCTCCTTTCTCTCTTGGCAGTGGAAAGAGATCCTGATTACTTCCCTTACCTTTTCAAAAGATGGAAAAGGGCATACGCTCAAGAAGAAAGGGCGGACATGCCCCCACCCCTCAACGAAACCACGGAGAGAGTCCCTCCAAGTCATTCAGCTGATTTCTAGCAGCGAGCTCCTCCCTCTCTTGGTAGGTCTCCATCTCCTCTGAAGAGAATCGAAGGGAGCTCGCTTCTAGTCGAAGAAGACAAGGCTCAACGCATCTCCAGTTTCAAAAAGAACTGCGGCTGCCTCTTAGTCGACAAGAAGAGAGAGGAGCTCCTTGTCGTCCCCTCTTCCTCTTCAAGGGATAGAAGAGGGATAGCTTTCAAGAAGTGAGGACAGAGCTCGCTCAATTTTCAAAAGAAGAATCTGATCCTCCCCTCATCCTTCAACAAGACATGAGCAGCCCTCTATCCCATGCTCTGAATTAGCTTCCAAAAAGACAAATCCTCTGCCTCATCCTCGACAAGAAGAGACTGAGAGCTTCCTCCAAACTAATGGGACAAAAGAAAGCGCCATCTCAACAAAGCAAACAGGCCGCTCCAATTTCATGAGAAAGAAGAGGGCACCGTTTACCTTTCGGCAAGAAGAGACCTGCTTTCTTTCCTGATATGGGGAGGGGATCCTGATTATTTCCGTCGCCGTTTTAAAAATGGAAGAGAGCATACACTCAAGAAGAAAGGGTGGAGCTCCCCCCAACTCAAGAAGAAAGGGTGGAGCTCCCCCCAATTTTCAAACAGAGACATCTGGTCGTCCCTCAGCCTTCAAAGGGAAATGACCTCATGCTCCAAAACAAGAAGAGAGTCTCCAGGATATTCGTGGCAACAGAAGAGAGCATCCTTCTAGCAGAGAGCCTTTTTACCTCTTGGTATGTCGCCTTTTCGTCTTAAGAAGATTGAAGAGACCTCGCTCCTAGCAACAAAGACAGAGCTCCCCTAGCTTCCAAAAAGAAAGATTTTCTACCTCATCCTCCCCAAGAAATCACTGAGAGCTTCCTCCCATGTAATGAGACGCAAGAGAGCTTCATCTCAGCCCAGCAGACAGGCCCCTCCAAGTTCACGAGAATTCAGAGGTCTCCGTTTACCCATCGGTCGGAAAGAAGATAACTCCTTTCTCTCTTCATAAGGGGTTGGATCTTGAGCATTTCTTTTACCTTTTCAAAAGATGGAGAACAGCATACGCACAAGAAGAAGAAACCTCCTTTCTCCTTTTGGCAGTGGAAAGAGATCCTGATTACTGCCCGTACCTTCTCAAAAGATGGAAAACAGCATACGCACAAGAAGAAGATACCTCCTTTCTCTCTTGGCAGTGGAAAGAGATCCTGTTATTTTCTTGACGCTCAACAAGAAACGGTAGGGATTCCCCCAACCCTCAACGAAAACACGGAGAGAGTCCCTCCAAGTCATTCAGCTGATTTCTAGCAGCGAGCTCCTCCCTCTCTTGGTAGGTCTCCATCTCCTCTGAAGAGAATCGAAGGGAGCTCGCTTCTAGTCGAAGAAGACAGGGCTCAAAGCATCTCCAGTTTCAAAAAGAACTGCGGCTGCCTCTTAGTCGACAAGAAGAGAGAGGAGCTCCTTGTCGTCCCCTCTTCCTCCTCAAGGGATAGAACAGAGATAGCTCTCAAGAAATGAGGACAGAGCTCTCTCAATCGACAGAAGAAGAGTCCGATCCTCCCCTCAGCCTTCAATAAGACATGAGCAGCCCTCTACCCCACCCTCTGAATCAAGAAAGAAACCCTTCTAACTTCTCCATATTGCCACCACTTCCTCTCCAAGGGATAGAAGAGAAATAACTCTCAAGAGGTGAGGACAGAGCGTCCTCATTCCTAGTTATTCTTGGCAAGAGCAGATTTCCCTAGAGGAGATTTCTTATACCTTCCTCAGTCGCCAGCCTTCAAAAGAAAAGACCTCATGCTCCAAAGCAAGAAAACAGTCCCCAAAGGTTGTTCGTGGCAAAAGAACAACGCATCACGAGAAAGAAGGGAGCTCCGACTGCCTCTCTGGCGATAAGAAGAAAACTTCTTTCTCTGTTCGTCAGGAGCGACAGCTCCTGAACATCTCCTCCTCGAGATAAAAACTTGGAAGGGAGCGTACGATCAGGAAGGAAGGATAGAGCTTTTCCAAATTTCAATCCTTGACAAGAGAAAGGCCGGTCCTCCCCGTGGCCTTCAAAACGAGACGAGAAGCCCAAGTCCTCTACCTTACCCTGCTGTGAAGCAGGAAGAGAGCTCACTCCAAGTTATTCTTGGTAAGCGACGAGAGCTTTATTTGAGCAGAGAGAGCCTTTACCTCTTGGTAAGTCGCGTTTATCTTAAGAAGATTGAAGAGACTTCGCTCCTAGCAAGAGAAGCCAGGGCTCCCCTTGCTTCCAAAAAGAAAAGTCTTCTACTTCATCCTCCACAAGAAATGATTGAGAGCTTCCTCCCATGTAGTGAGACGGGAGAGAGGTCCATCTCAGCACAGCAGACAGGCCCCTTCAACTTCACGAAAGACAAGAGAGCTCCATCTACCCCTGCGTCGGCAAGAAATTTTTTTCCTTGAAGTTCTGCAAAAAACACAGATAAAATCACAGATCACAAGGGTGTCGCCCCAAGATTTGTACAGACTCAGATCCCAAAAACCCAGATCGCAAGGGGTGTCCCCCTAAGGGTTCGTTGAAACAACAAATTCCAAAACAATAAATCGCAAGGGGTGTCTCCCTAAAGCTTTTTATAACAAATGAATTCCAACACCACAAATCGCAAGGGGTGTCCCCCCCAAGGTTTTGTAAGAACGGAGATCCCGAAATCACAGATCGCAACGGGTGTCTCCCCAAGGTTTTGTGACAACTCAGACCGAAAACCACAGATCGCAAGTGGTGTCCCCCTAAAGGTTGTTATAACAAATAAGTTCCAAAATCACAAATCGCAAAGGGTGTCCTCCTAATCCCTGCGAGCCGCGACCGAGCAGAAAGCCTGTAAATACCGCGTTAAAAACAACGGCCAGGGACCCCACACATCTCGCGCAAAATCTGGCGGAAGTGATCCGCCACCGAGCAAAAAGCTTGTAAATACCGCATTAAACAAAGGGCCAGGGATTTCACACATCTGTTGGCAAAATCTGGCGGAAGTGAGCAGTCGGTACTTCCGCCAGATTTTGCCAACAGATGTGCGAAATCCCTGGCCCTTTGTTTAATGCGGTATTTACGGGCTTTTTGCTCGGTGGCGGATCACTTCCGCCAGATTTTGCCCGCAGATGTGTGGGATCCCTAGCCCTTGAAGTGGTGGGTGAGAGGGTGGTGGGAGGGTGTCTGGGAGGTAGCGTGGGCAGGAGGTGGAGGGAAGGTTGTGTAAGAACTCAGATCCCAAAATCATAGATCGCAAGTGGTGTCCCCCTAAGGTCTTGTGAAAACTCAGATCAGAAAACCACAGAGCGCAAGGGGTGTCCCCCTCATCCCTGCGAGCCGCGACCGAGCAGAAAGCCTGTAAATACCGCGTTAAAACAACGGCCAGGGATCTCACACATCTGCGGGCAAAATCTGGCGGAAGTGATCCGCCACCGAGCAAAAAGCCTGTAAATACCGCATTAAACAAAGGGCCAGGGATTTCACACATCTGTTGGCAAAATCTGGCGGAGGTACCGACTGCTCACTTCCGCCAGATTTTGCCAACAGATGTGTGAACTCCCTGGCCCTTTGTTGAATGCGGTATTTACAGGCTTTTTGCTCGGTGGCGGATCACTTCCGCCAGATTTTGCCCGCAGATGTGTGGGATCCCTAGCCCTTGAAGTGGTGGGTGAGAGGGTGGTGGGAGGCGGGTTTGGGAGGTAGGGTGGGGAGGAGGTGGAGGGAAGGTTGTGTAAGAACTCAGATCCCAAAATCATAGATCGCAAGTGGTGTCCCCCTAAGGTCTTGTGAAAACTCAGATCAGAAAACCACAGGGCGCAAGGGGTGTCCCCCTGATCCCTGCGAGCCGCGACCGAGCAGAAAGCCTGTAAATACCGCGTTAAAACAACGGCAAGGGATCTCACACATCTGCGGGCAAAATCTGGCGGAAGTGATCCGCCACCGGCCACCGAGCAAAAAGCCTGTAAATACCGCATTAAACAAAGGGCCAGGGATTTCGCACATCTGTTGGCAAAATCTGGCGGAGGTACCGACTGCTCACTTCCGCCAGATTTTGCCAACGGATGTGTGAAATCCCTGGCCCTTCGTTTAATGCGGTATTTACAGGCTTTTTGCTCGGTAGCGGATCACTTCCGCCAGATTTTGCCCGCAGATGTGTGGGATCCCTAGCCCTTGAAGTGGTGGGTGAGAGGGTGGTGGGAGGGTGTTTGGGAGGTAGGGTGGGCAGGAGGTGGAGGGAGTGTGAAGTGGGAGGAAGGGTGGGTGGGGGGGGGTTGGGACGCTGGGTGGGCGCTGAGGGTCGGTGGGTGGCAGGGCTGGGTGAGGGAGGGTAGGTGGGGTGGGGTGGTATTTAATTCCCGG
>CAJNDT010000486.1:0-28058 GCA_905221615.1 Symbiodinium sp. CCMP2592 | reverse complement strand
TAATTTAAATCCTGAAGGGGAGGGGTCCCCGGGGGTCCAGGGCCCCGGGAATTAAATAATTTAAATCCGGAGCCCTTCCCCAGGATTTAAATTATTTAAATGATTTAAATCCTGGGGCCCGGGGCCCCCGGGAACCCCCCCGGCCAGGATTTAAATTATTTAAATTATTTAAATTATTTAAATTATTTAAATGGTGCCGGGAATTAAATAATTTAAATAATTTAAATAATTTAAATAATTTAAATCCTGAAGGGGAGGGGTCCCCGGGGGTCCATGGCCCCGGGAATTAAATAATTTAAATAATTTAAATCCGGAGCCCTTCCCCAGGATTTAAATTATTTAAATTATTTAAATCCTGGGGCCCGGGGCCCCCGGGAACCCCCCCGGCAATGATTTAGATTATTTAAATTATTTAAATTATTTAAATGGGGCCGGGAATTAAATAATTTAAATAATTTAAATAATTTTAAATAATTTAAATCCTGAAGGGGAGGGGTCCCCGGGGGTCCAGGGCCCCGGGAATTAAATAATTTAAATAATTTAAATCCGGAGCCCTTCCCCAGGATTTAAATTATTTAAATTATTTAAATCCTGGGGCCCGGGGCCCCCGGGAACCCCACCGGCCAGGATTTAAATTATTTAAATTATTTAAATGGGGCCGGGAATTAAATAATTTAAATAATTTAAATAATTTAAATAATTTAAATCCTGAAGGGGAGGGGTCCCCGGGGGTCCAGGGCCCCGGGAATTAAATAATTTAAATAATTTAAATCCGGAGCCCTTCCCCATGATTTAAATTATTTAAATTATTTAAATCCTGGGGCCCGGGGCCCCCGGGAACCCCCCCGGCCAGGATTTAAATTATTTAAATTATTTAAATTAATTTAAATTATTTAAATTATTTAAATGGGGCCGGGAATTAAATAATTTAAATAATTTAAATAATTTAAATCCCTGAAGGGGAGGGGTCCCCGGGGGTCCAGGGCCCCGGGAATTAAATAATTTAAATAATTTAAATCCGGAGCCCTTCCCCAGGATTTAAATTATTTAAATTATTTAAATCCTGGGGCCCGGGGCCCCCGGGAACCCCCCCGGCCAGGATTTAAATTATTTAAATTATTTAAATTATTTAAATTATTTAAATTATTTAAATGGGGCCGGGAATTAAATAATTTAAATAATTTAAATAATTTAAATAATTTAAATCCTGAAGGGGAGGGGTCCCCGGGGGTCCAGGGCCCCGGGAATTAAATAATTTAAATAATTTAAATCCGGAGCCCTTCCCCAGGATTTAAATTATTTAAATTATTTAAATCCTGGGGCCCGGGGCCCCCGGGAACCCCCCGGCCAGGATTTAAATTATTTAAATTATTTAAATTATTTAAATGGGGCCGGGAATTAAATAATTTAAATAATTTAAATAATTTAAATAATTTAAATCCTGAAGGGGAGGGGTCCCCGGGGGTCCAGGGCCCCGGGAATTAAATAATTTAAATAATTTAAATCCGGAGCCCTTCCCCAGGATTTAAATTATTTAAATCCTGGGGCCCGGGGCCCCCGGGAACCCCCCTGGCCAGGATTTAAATTATTTAAATTATTTAATTCCCGGCCCTGCCCCCGCCCGGGACCCCCAACCGGGTGTTATTTGGAAGCTGGCTCTTGTTTATATATAAGGGATTTAGGTCACTGTTTCCCTATCTAGAGTGCAAGCACCAGCTTCCAAATAAACCCGGTTTAAGCCGCACACGGGGGGGGGGGGGTACCATATATATATATATATATATATATATATATATATACATACATATATAAACAGAGTCACAACCACAACCTATCTCTTTGCATGCCGACAACGTCTTCACGCGGCTTAGCAAAGCTGCTTGCCGCTCTGGCAAAGGCAGACTGGCCGTCCTCTGCCAACATAATAGGGGCCTTAATCATTACAATAGGGTTTTGTGGCCCATTCTACTATAATGATAACAAGGAACCCCAAAAATAGAATTGGTAATGATTCAGGCGGCTATAGTAAGGATGGCCCAGGAATGTAGGGTCCTTACTATAAGGGTTCACCTCTACATTAGGCTGGTGTTCCGACCTCTACATTAGGCTGGAGGAATGCTCGTAGTAAGCAGTTATGGAAATTGCCGTGGGGCGGCGACATGCCACCCGCGTCACATGTGATCTTGATCCAAGACCCTTGCAACCTGCGCTCATCCCTCAAGCCAGTCAATCCGCAACTTCCAACATCTGTGACTCCCACGAAGGCCTATCCCTAAACCTTTCGAGCTAGCCCTTTAAACCTCCGAAGCAAACTCAGAAACCTCAAGTTACTAAACCCTAAACCCTAAACCCTTCCACTCTCCAAACTTGAAGAAAACCGACTCCCCCAAAGCCGCCAAGTCCTAAGCTGGCTTTGAACTCCTTGAGAGCTTGGAGTTTAGGGTTTGGGGAACTCTTAGCCCCTGAAGACTTAAAGACCTAAACTCCTCACCCCGCCTGCGCCGCCGGCGCCTTGTGACTTGTGGTTGTGACAAGGCAAAACAAAGGTTGAATTGCCTGTTCTGTTATTCGTGCTTCTTGTTGCTCGATGATTGTTCTGTTCTTTCTAAGTTGGTGGAAGCGCTTAGAAGGAGTTCGGCTGGTTGCTTAAATCTCTCTGCTCGTGCAGATGTCGGCCTTTTGTTGAACTGCATTGGGTCCTTCTGGGCTGCTAAAGGGAAGGCTGAAGCGCCGACATGTAGTTACTGCAGTGCTCATGAAGCATAACTACCATAACCAAGAGGGGAAACGAAACCCTAAACCCTAAACCCCTAAACCCTACACCCCTAAACCCCTAAACCCCTAAACCCCTAAACCCCTAAACCCCTAAACCCCTAAACCCCTAAACCCTAAACGAGGACTGCCAAGACCAGGGCATGGGGCTTTGGCGGGCAGGAGGAAACCCGGGATTCTGCTGGGCATCTAACGGTACATACTGTGGGGTTCCTTTAAAGGGCTCTATTAAGGGTACCTTTAAGGGGTTCCTTTAAGGGATCTATAGGGGTTTTAGGGTTTAGGGTTTCGGGATATAAATCCTGCATTACCCATAATAAGGAATATACCATAATTGCCATAGTTTAGGGTCCTTAAGGTCATGCAGGATTTATATCATCAACCGTCGTTTTCCAAACTTGGGTCATTTCTGGGATCCCCAAACGACTACGCCACTCCTACCACCATCATGATAAAGACCCGAATAGGGAGCCAAACTTGGCCAACTCCCCAACGGCGAGAAGCATCTATAGCAGAGGCTCAACCGTGGCCACTGGAGCCTGAACCGCATAGCCCTGAACTCCTATGCCCCAAAACCGCTTCCCCCAAACCCCTTAACCCCTAAACCCTGAACCCTTAAACCCTTAAACCCCGAAGCCCCTAAACCCCTAAATCCCTGGAGCCTAAGCCCTAAGAAAGGAGCTCCTAAGCCGAGCCCAGGGCTTCCTCCGTCGCTTGCGCCCCTCCTTCTGCCAGAAGCAGGCAAGGAGGCTCTAGAGGCTTTAGGGGCTTTAGAGGCTTTGGGGCTTTAGGCTTCAGGGGCTTTGGGGGCTTTAGGGGCTTTGGGGGCTTTAGAGGATTGGGCTTAGGGTTTATAGGGTTTAGGGTTTGGGGTTTAGGGTTTAGGGTCTACCCAAAAAAGTAGTTCCTTTTATGGTGTTCATATATAGAATCCTACAAGGTAATCCCAGAAAGGAACTACCTTGGGGCCTCTGGGTAGGGGCTTTAGTGGCTTTAGAGGCTTTCGGGGCTTTAGGGTGTAGAGTTCAGGGTTCAGGGTTTAGGGTTGGGGTTAAAGGGCTGAGGGTTTGGGTTGAGGCTTTCGCGGCGTTAGGGTGTAGAGTTGAGTCTTGAGGGTTTAAGGTCGAGGGTTGAGGGTATAGGGTTGAGATGGGGGTTCGTTGAATGAGTTTTGGTGGTGTATTTGCATACTCATATATCGGGGCGATAAAGGGGGATGCTACAGCTAATTCTTCCGGCCTGCTGTATCATATTATGGGTTTGGGGAATATATCCTAGCAGAGATATAGAAAAAGAACAGGATCCTGTTTGGAGTGACCACCAGGCTCGGCAAAGTTCGGAGTAGGCGAGGCAGTGTCTGTGGAAGTTTAGGGTTCAGGATTTCGGGTTTAGGGTTCACGATTTTGGGGCGAAGGGTTTAGGACTGAAGGTTTTTTGGGTTCAGGGTTCAGGACTTGGGGGCTAAGGGTTTTGCCTGAAGGACCAAAAGAACCTTACAAGGGTGTACGGCCCATATCTATGTAGAGCTCAAGTTTCAGCTTTTAAGGTTTCAAAACACCCTAACCAAACAACTCCCACCCACACGAATCCCACCGAAAATCCTCCAACGTCTGAAACTCTGCATGACTCAATCCCTATGAACACTTCATCCAAAAGCTCTCGACACACTTCCAGAGTCTGTGATCATTCATGTGGGTTTGCCCTCGCACGTACGAGGCTTGTTCAGAGTTCATCGTAGTAAAGCTGTAGGAAACAGGCATACTTGGAAAAAGGAAGCATAGCCGGTTATGGTATAATGGTAACCCAGTTTTGTACCCCGCCTATGGCTGAAGTAGTACCCCCTTTATGGTAACCCCTTTACAGTGACACCTTTCGTAAGCTCTTCATAGTAACCGCTTTGGGAACCCCGTGAAAGTAGGCCTTGTAGCAACCACTGGGGCCCCAAAAAAGCACATAAGCAAAAAATAGGATAGGGATGTCCCATATAAACCTCCTTATGACGAAGCCCAAAAAGGTAGGGATATCCCCACAAAATGCTTATGCTTATGTGCCTTTTTGGGTCCCTATGTAGCAACCACCGTGTTTCGAGGTTTTGGAGCTCCGGGGTCCTTGGGCGAACCGCTCGCCTTGCTGGCGCTGCTCGCTGAGCGGCCTTCACAGGCGCTACAGCTTCACAAAGTCTGTTCAGGGTTTTAGGGTTTGGGGTCTAGGTCTTCGGGTTCAGGGTTTAAATTTGGGGGTTTGGGGCTCTAGGGCTTAGGGTTTACGGATTAGGTCTTCAGGTTCAGGATTTGAGGTCGAGCGTATGGGCGGGGAAACATAGAGTCGTAGTGTAGATGTCAGAAATCTTAGAAGTAGTTAAACGGTCATACGTTAATATGCGCAGAACCCTGCTGTATTCCAGCCAGAAAGGCTCTGGATCAAAGTCTTACCATAGGCTTCATGAGAATTTGCCTATGGGAAATATTGATGCGCGTGACTTAGACCCTTTTCTTACGTCTTGTGAAGCACCGAACCCCCCACCCCCCCCCGCCGCATGCGTTTGGATGTAAGTGAACTTGAAGCTGGGCTCCGCCATTTTGAGAGGGCTTGTGGGCATGTGGATATCTCCAAAACGAACAGTGGGCTCTAGGGCCTTAGGGCGTAGATATCAGATTTTTAGGACTTCAAGCACATGTAAGCACCTTTTTTCAGCCCTTCCCTAACCCTAAACCCGGGCCGAAACCCTAAACAGCCTTCTTCTTCCTTCCCCTCGTCTTCTGGATCATCTTGCTCCTCGGCCTTGTCGTCTTCATCCTCGCAGCAGGCGGTAATGCGAAGGCCTTGATAACTAGAACAAGGTTCCTTCTTGAAAGGCGGGTCCTTTGAGGGTTCCGCTTTCCGAATAGGGTTAGTTTTATTCCGATCAATTTGCCTGCCCCCCCCAGCCTGGTTATGGTTAATGCTCTTCTCTCCCCGCTTCTGGGGAAATTGCTTCGGGCTCATGCTTTTGGGTTTAGTTCCTCCCTTTTTGTGTGGAATGGGTGGAGCATTTGGGCTGCAAGGTTGAAAGGTATAGGCCTGGCTTGAGAGTTGAGGGCTTGACAACACAACATACCTTGTCTACATGGCCAAGCCCTTAGATCACCCTAAATCCTGAACTACAAGAAATCTACCATGAACTCGAACGGTTAGGCCCCTAAAGCGGCTGAAAGGCCTTGCCACCCCATCTTCAAACCATAAAACCTCAAAAACCTCAACCGTTCCGCAACCCCTATAGCAACCCTAAAGCCTTAACACCTAAACCCTTACAGAAACACGCAGAGAACGCCCTAAAAAGATGAACTCTCCAGCTCCTTCGACGACATGATAGCCCAGGTCCAGGCATTGCTTGGGGCACGCAGGGTGTTGTAGGGGTTTATTTTCTTTTTGTGAAGAGTATAGGGTTTAAGGCTACGGCTTTAGGGAGCTTACGTGGTCTCTGAGGGCTTGTTGTGGCCGGAGGCACACAGTCTGGGTGCGGACTTGGCTCTGCCAAGTGGTGGCTTTGAAGGGGTGAGGGGGTTCCATGAGGATACTTAAGGTTGTGCTTAAGGGTTCCATAGTCTTCAAGAAGGCAGATTGCGAACACCACAGGCTATGGTTCGGAGTTTTGGGTTCTTATTCTATGAAACCTTTGCCTGATGAGACCCCATCATACGACCCATATGAAATAGCCTAAAGCTTCGGGTTTTCTGGGACTGCTCCGATCGGCTTAAGCCCTGGATGGTCAGAGTTTCACGGCATGCCCTGTCCGAGAGCTGGCTGTGTCCTTCTGGGTTTAGGGTTTAGGGTTTAGGGTTTAGGGGGTTTCGAGGCTTTGCGCAAGTGCGGTGGGACTTTCTCCGGCTTCGAGGTTTTCGGGTTCAGGGCTGGCCTATTAGGGCCTCAGGGCTCAGTGCCTGCACACTGAGATGAGGGTTAAGCTCAGACATATGTGAGCCCCGAAACGCTCCAAAACCGCTTGATTAAGGAACATAAGGAACATACCCCAAACCAAAACTAAGGATCAGGTGACAGTTGAAGGTACCATTCCTAATGATGGATCCCTCGAGAACCCATGCCATGGTTCTTAATTGAGGGGCTTTGCAAAGGCATGCTGGTCGGCTCACACCTCTGCGACAGGATCATCTTCCAACCCCAGAACGCTACCTTGTTGTGGGAATGTTGGCAGAACTTCAAAAAACGGACCTGCGTATTTTAGAGTGCAATACACCCTTAACCCTTGACCTCAAAAGCTTCAGGGCTTTTTTAAGTGCAATGACCCCTTTCCAAAGCTTTAGGGTTTAGGGTGCCAGGCTCGCGCTTTCAGTGGGGGATTTAGGAGAATCACTTTTGGCCCTTGCGTTCTTCACCGGGAGTCGACGCATGCAAAAGCTCAGATAAGCGCCGTCACCAAGAGGGCCAGCATCTTCGAAGTAAGGACCTAGCGGCTGAAACTAAAAGAGCAAGGGTTTGGGGTTTGGGCAAAGGGGTAAAGAGGTTTAGGGTTTGGAGCTGGAGGATTAGGGATTGGGTTAAAGCTTGAGGTCCAAAGCCTTTCTAGGTTGGAGAACGAGAAAGAGAGCGCAAAGAAGAGAGCAAGCTAGATCCGAAAAGTGCTGCTGGATGAAGCCTTAACCCGAAACCGTCCCTAAACCCTAAACCATTTCGGGTCTCGGTGGATTTTGTGGGCGCTTGGGGTTAGGGTTTAGAGTTTCAGTCCCTTTCGGACTGTACAAAACTCGTAAAACCCTAAACTCGCTTAAACCCCCCAAGACCCTGCCTGAACCCAGCCAAAAGCCCGTGAACCCAGAACCCTAAACCTTGACAAAGGGAGGGCAAAGTTGGAATGGGGATTCGATAGAAACAGCCCCTATTTTGAAAACCTAATCTATGCCATAGGGCTTATGATATGGTGAAGGGTGACTCCGGCCTGAGCCCAAAACCACTCAAAAAAATGCCTCCAATGTCTGGAACTCACCCTCCCACAAGCCCCAGACCCTAAACCCTAAACCCTAAACCCTAGAAGCCCTGAAGATTTTGGGTCTGGGCTCTGCGATCTAGGGTTTGGGGTTTATAGGTTTAGGGTTTAGCTCTAAACCAAACCCTAAGCCCTAAGCGAACCCCCGTGATTTAGATGCCTAAATAATTCGCCTCGGCCCCGGCCGAAGCGGTCAGAGGTTCCTATTCGGATTCCCTCTATTCCCCACCTCTTAATCCCCTCCTCAGTGACCCCACCCCCAAAATTCGCGCCAACCCCGCCCCCCTTCAAAATGGAAACGTGTCGATTAGCCCCAAGGTCCGGTGGTGAATTCTCACCTCCTCCACTAGATTTTAGCTGTCTGTAGGCAGTCCCACCCAGTTTCTTTGTTTTCGCCCCCCCCCCCCCCCCCCCCCCCCCCCCCCCCCCCCCCCCCCCCCCCCCCCCCCCCCCCCCCCGCTCCCCCCTGCCCCCCTCCAGGCAAAGTTCGGAAATAGCGTTGCTTTGGGCAGCACAGCACGCGGCTCCACGACCTAACCTTCTCATAGCATCGGAGATTCAAGCATCGCTATCGCCAGCTAGGGGCTATGTCGAATATCAGGCACAGAACGCGGAGATGCTACAATGGTCACATCAACCTCTTGCTGGCTTCTTGAGACAAGCCCTCTGCCTTACGCTGCTCTGCCCTGCTTTGCCCTGCCCTACAATTAATACAAGTGCGATTCCAACTGTTGTTATTTTCGTACAAGAGCTTCCTGCTGCGCCGGATGGTAGCCAGTCGCCGCATGCGCGAAAAGCCGGGCCGAGGCGGACGACGCGAAGCGTTTCAAATTACCAAGATTCTTTCTACGGTTTCTCATTGTAGCTATACCGTAAAGGAACCCAAAGCCTGGTCTAATTACTACCGAAACCCTAAACCCGACCCTGAACCCTAAATCCGAAGCCCTATATTTCCCTAAACCCTGATTCCTATGTTACCCTGAACCCTAAAGCCTAGATGACCCGAAAGCAATACCACACACCCATTCCCCAAGTCCGAAATTCGAAAGCCTGCTGGGTTCCGTTGCTGTCGAAGGTCACGCGGGCCTTTTCGGGTTTGGGGCTTAAGGTTTAGGCTTTAGGGCTTAAGTTAGGGGTCTAGGGCTTAGGGCTGAAGGTTTAGGTTGATTGGGTCTAGAGTTTACGGCCTCTGGTTTAAATCTAGGTTTGGGGGGTTAGGGGTTTCGGGGTTTGGGGTTGAGGACTTCTATTGGACCGTCAAGTCATCGCGACTTGGGTTGAGCTGTCTAAGATCTCAGATTGCAATGCGGGGGCTTAGACGTTTGTTCGGGTTTGCAAGGTTGGGGGTTTGGAGATGCAGTGCAGTATAAGGACAAGGACTACAAGGGGATGTGATGGTGGCGACAGCCACCTAATCACAATCATAACTTCACGGCGCACCCATGGGAGCAATAGCAATGAATGCAACGGTGGTGCTAAAATCACAGACAATACGTAACAACGGTACTGGTCAGAACTGTGTTGGCAAGCATACCAATAATCACAAAACGCTCCAAACAAAACCAATAACATAACTACAATAGCTACCAACAGTTACTAACAGCAAGTCCATCAACAGCAGCAGCAGAAGTAAGTAGCAGCAGCAACAACAACAAAACAAAACTGAAATAGTTACAAAATTAAATCCGGGTGCCAGTAGCAACGCCACCTTCTACCCATCTGACCATCACAGCAACGATGCAAGCAACAAGGCCGATACTCAAAGCACAGCCAATAATCATGATCGAAACAGTGGCCGTCGTCGCAACACCTTAGTAGCCGCTACGTCAGTTAGTGTTTTCCACGCGCCGTTAGTGTGAAGGCTAAATCATTGTACGAGTTATACAGCAGTGGAGACTATGCTCATAGACAGCCCTACACTCTCCCCCAAGCCCCTTAAATACACCAACAACTAAGCCCTACACCAAAAGTCCTCAACCCCAAAAGCCAAAACCATACCAACAGAACAAAATTTTAAGTTGTTTCAAAGTGGCCTTGGGCTCGGGGCCCTCCATTTCCGTGCAGTGGAACTTCACCTTTCTCATGGGTTTAGGGTTTACGGGTAAGGACATACTACTACGATTCGACGACGCTTCATCAAATAAAAACTAGTCCAGATGAACGCAGGTTGCTTTACCCTACATACCGTCCTGACCGCATGCACAGGCTGTCGCATTTCGCTGCAAAACTTTGAAGATTCGCAGTACTTAGGTGTGTTTGTTGAGGTGATTGCCGTTGATGCATTCTCAACCTTGCTGTCTGACTCCGCTGCTTCGGATAGTCCTCGTACTAATGCGAGCACTAGTACTGAGCTTTGTAATAGTAGTTCTAGTACTAATAAAAACAAGAACTTTCAACGATACTCTCAAAGAAAATTGACAGCAGGCTGGTGACGGTAATACACTTCGTAGTCGCACCAATACTAGCACGAGCAATAGTAAGAGTAATCGTTTTTTGTACTAGTTGAAACTAAAAAGTGATAGTAACAGTAAACGGAATTTTAACAGTAAGAGCAACAGAACCTGCACCAGTCACAGCAGTAGAAGTAGAAACAGAGCAAACCAAAACTGATAGCAAAAGCACTGGCCGCAGCCCACAGTCAGAGTCGTAGCCGTATAGTCAGAGTAATGGTACATGTGCTAGGAGTATGTACTAGTACGGATAGTGGTAGACTAATGCCATTACATATTATTGGTGGACACTAGCAGCAGCAATGCTCTTCAGCAATGGTAACAGCACTTGCCAGTGTGATCGTAGTATTAACAGCAATAGCTATGGTACTAGCAAACAGTGATAGTCATAGTCATGATCATAGTTACGGTTTAGTAGTAGGAGTACTGGCCGCATAGTGACAGTGATAGGGAATAGCAATAGCCACGGTGATGGTATTCACAATCGTCGAAATAGCCATAGTCATAATAATCGCAAATAGCATGTCTAATAATGTTAGCGAGACTTGATAGCCTCAGGGAGTCATAAGTTAGCCTCATTGGTCAAGAATTTCAAGCCCGCGGCTTGGCTTCAACGATTCTGCCGGAGTAACCTCCAACAAACGAGAAGCCCAACAAGGCCGGTCCAACTTTCTAGCATTGGATGGTACTACATGAGATGCTCAGTCACTGCTGGTGCCTAAGTGACGAGACAAGGGCTATTAACATAGGAACTGCAGACTACTTTTGCTACGACCCATGCAAACCTCTGTATCGGCCTTAAACCCCAACCCTACGGAGGTCTTCTGGGGCTCACCAGCGGTGGCGCGAACCGAGGGTCGAGAAACTTGGCGTTGTGCGTCAAATATGCGATGCTCCTGAGCAAGTTTATTCGGGGTCTATATCAAATAGGGTCCCTAGACCCAAACCCCTTCTCCCAAAGTTTTGAGCACTCCCGAGCAGGCATGAGAAGGACCTTGACGCCTTTGGTGGTGACGGTTTGGGGTTGCAACACATGGGAGGTACAGTTTTTCCCCGTTCGGTATACTGCAGGATTTTGTCCTTCAATAACCCTCAACCCTAAAGCCAAATTATGAATGCAACAGATTTTTGCCTCTCAGCAGTATGAGTAGCTAGGCTGTTGCACGAGTAGCTATTGAGGCCCTGGTATGTAAGGCCATGTGGGAGTTTCCGAAAATTAGGGGTGCCGTATTTAGGGGTCCGTATGATAAGGATCCTACTATTTGGGTACTATATTAGGGTCTTCTATTTTCGGAAACTCCCGTGTGTAACCGTGACTAGAAATGGCCTACCTTATGCATCTCTACCTTGATCTGATGCACAAACGCCCTTCTCCAAAAATTAAGCGCACATCTTGGCTCGCGCAGCGGATTCCGTCGGCTTTGATACAAGGTTAATATAGGGGCCTTAATAATTAGAACAAGGTTTTGGGGCCCAGAATACTATAATAGTCATAATAAGGAGCCCCCCAAAATAGTGCAACTATCAAGGGCCCTAATTTTAAAATAATCCAGGGCTCCACACCCTCACCCCACCACCCAAAAGCCTGCACCCTGCACACCCTAAACCCCTAACCGACTTATTTTCCGGGCTCCGAAACCTCCTCTGGTCTGAGAGACTCTTAGCGGCAATTCAGCCGTAAACCCTACAACCCACCAAAAAAAAAGCAAACAAAAACAAGAAGCACAGCCATGGGCCCGAGCCCCTTACACTCAGCCAAGGCACTTCCTTCGCATGAGTTTGAGATACCTGGGCTCACGGTTTGGGGGCTTTAGGGGTGTTTAAGTGCTTATCGCTTCGACGGCTCATCGCGTGATGTTGGGAATTTAGGGTTTATGGGCCCAGTGATAAGGCTTTAGGGTTTAGGGCTCCGCAGCAAGATTTAGGTGGTTGGGAATTTTCGGATTCGGGTGTCCGAAAAGATTGTTGTTTTGCACATCTCTTTCCGCAAACTACGTCCACGAAACCTACACTGGTACTTGCAGCACACCTGGCGACGACAAGGCGTCGCCACGCACACCAGAATCTTAACATGCTTCTGGGGTGCATTTATCGACGACTCTGCAGAGGTACTGTTACCAACTAGTCCTACCCCTAGATGCATGTTCACGAGTGAACCCGGCACACCAGGTACATCAAGCAGCTCAGCCACATCAGCTCCAGCCGAAGCCGCCGAGGATGCCAAACCCTGGACCCTACACCCCTACACACAAAACCCTAAACACAAAACCCTAAACCCTAAACCCTGAACCCTAAACCCTGAACCCTAAACCCTAAACCCTGAACCCAAACCCCTAAACCCTAAACCCTAAACCCCTAACCTAAGCCCCTAAACCCCTGAACCCCTAAACCCCTAAACCCCTGAAACCCCAAACCCAAAACCCTCATCTTCTGTGTCAAACCTGAAAACCCTCCCATAGCCCTGGGCACAACACCCAAAGCCCCCTTCGCTATTAAAAACCCTTACGAAATCATCCTAAACCCTAAAGCGCTCAAGAAATGATCTTTCATGTCCGAGCAGCCACTCTTTCATCTTCATTCCCCAGGTTCCGGAACCTCTCCAAGGGTTTGGTTTAGGGGTTTGGGGTTTAGGATTTTCGACCTACAGTCGTTTCGGGAAGTTCCTCAGAAGGGTGTTGAATTTCAAAGCTGAGCATAGGGTTTTTAGGGTTTAGGGGTTCTTAATAACCGGCGCTTTGGGACCATGTGGCGCTCCATTCTAGACAGTGTAATAGTTTGGTGCCGTAAGTAAACTGTATCTCAAAGTACCCAGACCTCCACTCTACATTGAACCTGATGCATGCGAGCCCTGCAGCCGAACAAAAAACATAATCCCAGAAACTCCTAAACCTAAGCCTGACCAAAAAAGCTAAGCCCTGCCTCTTTAGGGTTAAAATATAAGGGTTCCTTTAAAGGGTTCAAGGGGTTCTATAGGGTTAAGTATAGGGGCTCCTAAACTAAGCCCTAAACCCCTAAAATGCAAACCTTGAGCTCCGAAGCGGGCAGCCTTGCAAGTGTGGACTTGGAAAGCACGGCGCTCCGAAGATTGGGATGGAGGGTTTAGGGTTTAGGGGCTCTCCAAGGATTGGGATGGAAAGTCACCCCTAATTTTGGGAAACTCCCATTAAGAGGACCGGAGGGTTTGGGATTTAGGGCTTTTATGGGGTTTATCTAAGGCTGTTGGGAGAGGCTTCGGAGACCGGTTATGGAAATGTAGGTTTTGGGGGTGAAAGTCTTAGGTTCCCGCCCCAGCTGTTGGCGCTTCGGGCTGGTGGCAGAAGCTTAGGGCTTTGAGAGCCCGACGTATGATTGTATAGAAGGCCTCAAAAGTCTCGTGCAGAAGCGAAGCAAAGGATCTGTAAAAGCCTCCCCAACCCAAATCCCTACACCCTTCACCCTAGATGCTGCCACCTAGATGCTGCCGACACTAGAATGTCCTGTGTGCATCTAAATTCGCAGCCGAATTTATGACGGTTCCAGGTTTCTGGATACGATTCTCGCATATTGAACTGAAATCAGGAGGTTTTCGAAACCTACATGAAGGGGAGTCAGAATGACCACCAAACCAAGACGGAGATCTGTAGAATCCAGTTTCCAGCGTGAAGGCTCTGGTTCAGATGCTTCAGTCACAGCAGCGCCCACACACTACAGGGTTCGCAATTCTGCAAAACAGGACACTAATCCTGAAGCCCTAAGCCCAGCCCAAAACCCTGTTCAATCCTCTTGCGCTCCCATGCGCATTGCTTAACCTGTTCCAGATCAACCAACAATCACGAATTCCGGCCGCGGGGCCACTTTGCAGCAGTGTGTCGACGGCTTTATCCAGCTGTAGAGCCGTAGCGAGACTGGCTACCTTCGCCGCCCTCGGTAGGTTGGCTCGTTGGGTTAGGGCTTCGGGCTTGGTGTCTAGAGCCTCAATGTGGTGTTCAGGGCGAAATGAGTAACATAGGGCCACCATCAATATTATGATGACTGATCATTATCGGTATAAACATCATGTTGTAGATGATGACGAGTACTATTTTTATGAGTATTGAAATCGTTGTTAGGAACCTTCGGGAAGAATGCTAGCTGCTGGCTATGAGAGCATCCGACATCCTGGTGGCATTCAGCTCACGGCATCTCCTTGAAGGTGGCTTCGAGGTCTTATTCTGCAAGGGTTTAGGGCTGAGGCTTTGGGCCATGAACCTGCACTCTAAACTGAAAAACTCTGGTGGAACCCTTAAACCAAAACCTTGTAAACTTCTCGAAACAACCTGAAAGAGCACGGATAAGAACCCCCGCACCAACCCGACAGGACTTGCGGAAGATGTGCTATCCATCGCTCGTATCAGAACCATCACCATCTCCATCATCGTCGAATCTCCCCGTCCAGACAACGAACCCCAAAAATAGTATAGGTAAATTCTAAGGCTGCAATATTATATCCTTATCATAGCCCTTATAGTAGCCCTTATAGACCCCTTCAAAGGAACCCTGTCCTACTTAAGGCCCCTATACTAAAACGGTATCCGGAGCACGACGGGAAGAGGTGAAACGCCTGTCCCATAAAGGTGATCAAGCTCGCGAAGCCTCAGGGTTTCAAGTTAAGGGTTTAGGGTTTAGGGTGTAGGGTTTAGAGTTAAGGCTTTAGGGTTTAGGGCTTAAAGTTTGGAGTGGAGTTTGGGGGTGCTGGGCTTTTCGGGGCGGAGCCTGCTTGGGCTTTACAAATTTAAGATCTCGATCGTGTGGTTGCCGTCACGCGCTCCGGATTTCGGGATCGGGGGCTTGGCGTTTGGAAAAAGGAGTTTGGCCGTCTTCCTTGAAGATGCTTCGTCTAGTTTGAAGTTTCGGTTCCGGGTGACGGGTTCGGGGGCTGCATGACTGTGATTTGCAGGTCTTTGGACAAGAGTGCTACTGTCACTGGCTATCGCTGTGGGCAACTATGTGCTACTCTGTTTTGGAGCTGCTTGGGTTGAAAAATTTTGAAGGTCAATGCACCCTCGTGGATGGATGTCGCAAGCTGCACGAAAGCACTCTAGCGTTTAGATGGCAGGTTTTAGTTTCTAGGGTTCGGGGCTTTAGAGTAATCTAAGGCGCAGGGAAAGGCCAAAAGAAGCAGCAATTCGTGAAATGCACGTCTTTGCAAGATGCATGCTCGAAGCTGGATGCTTTCAAGCATCTGGTATTGTTACCATCTACAAGCTTTCATCAAGGGCTGAAACTACGGTTTCTTTAGGGCCTGGGGTTGGCGGTTTTCATGGTTGGGGGATGGGATGGGTAGCTATACTTATAACCCACATTAAGGGACTTATAACCCTACCCTACTTTTTGAACTACCCAGGTACTGTAGGGGCCTTCGTGAACTGAAAAACGTCTTGGGGGATGTTGCGGCTCTAAGGGAATCCTATCACCAACTTTTCCGACCCCTGTGTTTGAACTGCTTGCAAGAACCGCAAGAAGAGAACTCGCAAATGGCCGGACGCTACCACCTTCACACCGCGACAACAGCCTTGGTACGAAACTCAATATGCTACAGCAAGATGCCCGGCAACAACACAGCCACCCTCCATGGATGGCGATAATTGAACAGTACTCCCAGACACCCCTAAACCCTCAACCCTAAACCCTCTAAATCCCAATCCTGCTGCCCGGTCCGACACTAGGATACCCAGTAACCTAAGAATAAGAAGGCCTCTCTTTTTGGTATTGGGTAACTTTATAAGGAACCTAGGACTACAAAAAGGGAATAAGGGCACCACTGGGCATCCTAGGACACAAAAAAAGCCCGCCTGCGATGTTGGCAAAGCCGCTGGCAAAGGCGCGCTGGAAGGCCTCCGTTGCCTGCCAGGGGGGCGGCTTGGGGTTTAGAATTGACGGTTTAGGGCTTAGGGTTTAGGGCTTAGGGTTTAGGGTTTAGGGCTTAGGGTTTAGGGTTTAGGGTTGCTAGGGCAGGGAAGGGCTTGCCAGGGCAAAGCAGGGCAGCAAGGCAGAGCAGGGGCAGGGGGGGGGACTAACGTACTGATCATTAGGTGGGCGGACTATGCCTTGAGGAGAGGGTACAAGAGTTGCGGGCGGGCTTGCGGCTTTGGGATTGCAAGGTGCGGGTGTAGGGTGTTGGAGTTTAAGGCTGTTGGCCTAGAGTCGGTTTTGGTTGATGCTTTCGGGACTGTTGAGACGTTAAGGTTTCAGACTTACGGGAGGATTTAGGAAATTGAACTTTGTTTTTGTTGAGGGCTTAGCGTTTAAGATTTCAGGGGTTCAGGGATTCAGGGTTCAAGGGTTCATTAAGGACCCAGGTGTTTAGGTTTACGAGTTTGTGCTTTCGGGAGTTACAGCGCCATGGCTCCATGATTCCGGGGCTTGTAGCATTGCAGGCCCCGTATTCTGAGGGTTTACGACTTTCCAGGGTTTAGGGTTTGGGGCCGTATCTTGAGGGTTGGTCTGCGGTACAACTTCTGCACAGGACCACTTGACATGGCTTCACTTCAGCCTTTCGGGGCAGCGGCACCCGGAGTCTACTGGAGTTCACCACGAGTTCAAGAGCCGGCTGCATGTGCATCCTTCCTTCAATCCTACCGCATGTAGTTCTTCTCTAACGACTCTAATGCAGGGTCCCTTCTAGGGTGCTTTTCATAAGGGTGTATACTGGCGACCTAAACGGGGACCCTAATTTACAGTAGAGCCCTACCCACATCATGAACGTCCAGGGGAGCGGTGGTACGCCAGGTTGTAACCCGAACCGGCACCGGCTGGCTAAAGATCATCAAGGAACACCCTGAGCTTCAGCAGTTCTTGGAACCTTAAACCCTACATTACTAATTGAACCCTAAACCCCACCAAAAAGCACGTACAGTACACATCCAAATCATCCCCAAATCCCTCACAGCAGAACACCCGAGTGCAAGGCTACCAGCTACCACCTCAAGCACCAACTGCCTCCACCCCGACCAACAATCGTAGAAAGGTCATCGCTGTCCCTGAAACCCCAGACAGAAAACCCCAAGGCACAAATGCCGCGAACAGGGATATAAAGGCCTCCAAAATCAACAGCCACAGACGCCAAATCTCTTGTCCCTGAACCCTAAACTCCGGCCGAACAAAGTGGCAGGTAGAGGCGGGGCCTTCGGCATAGGCGTCGTGACTACAAAATACCTTGGCGGGCTTTGGTGCAGCTGCCCAGGGCTTCTGATTAAGGTACCCTTGAGTAAGATGGGACGGGTTCGGGGTGTAGAGTTTAGGGTCTGGGGCTTCGAGGTTAAGTGGATCGGGTACCATGTACAGGGTTCTACTTTCTCGATCCTCTCCGTACGTACTCATCCTGGAAAATGCGATCTTCCAACTTCACACTCTCTAAGAATTTCAGATTCGAGGCTTGAGGAATTACAGTTCTTCATGGGCTTTGATTTTAGGGCCGGCCGGCAGGAACGCCCTCCTTAAGACCAAACACCACCCCCAACCAACATCCTGACATACGTGCTGCAAAAGGTTTCCAAGATATTGCACGAGATCATAACTGTTTAGAGACCACAAGGGGGAGACTCTTATTTATCATAGAGCCCTATGCTAAGCCTCCGCAAGGTATCGCTTCAGACTCCGAACCCTCAACCCTAAGCTGTATGGGTTTAGAAGTCATGTCAAAGTCCAGGCCTTAAGGCGAATCGCACTGCTACCCAAGCCCGTTTTTAGCGTACAACAATCCACCCCAAAACCTTGTTCTCCTAAACGCTAAACTCTTAACCCAAACCCTAAACCCCCTAAACCCCAGTCTCCATCCACCCTAAACTGGCCCCAAAACCCTAAACCCCAAAACCCAGGGGCCGGAAACTCGGGCCGAGAGGCACTGGCCAGCCACTGTTAGCCGCCTGGCAGCTCACTTCCAGCTCGGACCTTCGCAGGCGAACAGTTCGCATCGGGGTTTTTGGCGCTTGACCTTCAGGCCTCAAGCGGCTAAACCCCTGAACCCTAAACCCCTAAAGCCTTAAACCCCTAAAGCCTTAAACCCCTAAAAGACGACTAAACCCCCCCCCCCCCCCCAAAAAAAAAAAAAAAACTTAACCATAAACCCCGAAGCATCGCTTGGACCTTCGAAAGACAAGACCGCCGAACAACAACGAAAACGAAAAAGACCGAGCTTCTGAGCATCCACACTTGGAGCGTCAGGGCGGTTTCGGGTTTAGGATCTGGGGGCTTAGGGTTTTTTTAGGGTTTAGGGTTTAGGGCTTGGGGTTTAGGGTAGGGTTACAACTCAGGTAACCATACCTACGTGTACTTGTAAACCCAATGAAGATACTTATAACACCTACAGAGATCCCCTGATCCACCTGGTCCTTTACGAAACTCCCCAACGCTCAACAACAACCAAAAAACATCAAACGGTAAACCTCAAGAACCGCACCTTTGCGTTTAGAGCTCACGGAACGCTAAACCCTCAACTTCGACCCTCAACCCGGTAACCCCAAGCCCTGAAATCCTAAACCTAAAACCCTAAAGCCCCGTGAAACCCCCATGAAACCCTCAAACCCTCAGACGCAAAACCCTGAACCCTGAAACATTTGAACCCCAAATCCTTGAAGCGCCTCCAACCCTGCACCCCTGAACCCTTTAAACCCTTACAACCCTTACAACCCCAAACCTTTAACCTATACTGAACTTAGAACCATAGCAAAACTTGTAATTTTAGCTGTTTCTTAGGGATTATAATAACCAAAATTTAAAAAGTATTTCTACGTTCGCCTAAGTAACACCCTTAACCTTTCAACCCTAAGCCAAGGAGGAATACGCATAACATGACGTCGGAACCCTTGTCTCCGCCGATCGCAAACAACCACATCCCTAAACCCCAAAACCCTAAACTCTGAACCCCAAGCCCCAAACCTCTTCATCATCATTATATATATATATATATATATGTATATATATATATATATATATATTAAACCGTATCACATTCGTGGTTTAAGGCAAGTTGGAACCCGGACCTTCGAAGAGGCAAGTGCTGCTCAAAACCACGAATGGAACAAGGTCGGGGGGTCTTAAACGGCGGTTCGTAGCCATGTCCTGGCCCACGAACCCTTAGGATATAGGATTTATGCTTCACATCGGGCTTAGCATTCAAGCCCTAGGGTTTGGGATTGAAGCTCTAGGAATATCTGAAAAAACGTTTTATGAGCTTGAGGGCTTTCTGAAAACATCTTGAAGGTCTGCAAGATTCGTGGGCAAGGCAAAATCGGATTGTAGCATCCTTAAAGTTTAGGATTAACCTTCAGGGTATTTAGGGCTGTCTGGGTTCTGTGAGGTTTAGGATTACGCTCCAGCCCTAGGGTTTACTTGAAGCAAAATGGTTTCTTAACGGTATGAGAATCTGTGGGGGGGGGGGTCGGATGGTTTCTGATACCAAAGTAGCGAGCTCGACTAGAAACCCTAAAACCCTAAGCCCAAAACCCTAAACCCTTACAAACACATCCCTAAACCCTAGCCCTCCCTAAACCCCTAAACCCTAAGCCCCACACATCGCCAAGCCCCAGGAGCAGCCCTTCGGGTTTCGGCCTTGACATCAGCAGCTCCTTCATGCTCCAGAGATCTCCTCTTTGCAAGGGTTTAGGGTTTTACTGTAGGGCTTTAGGGTTAAGGGCTCAGAGCCTCGGGCCTTTTTGTTTTTGTGGGCTTAAGGGAGGCTTACCGTGTTTTTTGTCGGTGGGTTTAGGGTTTGGGATGTGCAACACCTGGCCGCTGTAGCCATCTCCGAGCCTTCGATTCAGGTGACGGTGCTCTTCCGCGGGGTACGGTGTAGACAAGGATCTGCAGGTTCTGATCAAACCCAAAGAAACCCTACAGGTACCAAAAAAAGCCAGCTCCTTACAAGATCTTCAAGCAAGCCCTGTAAACCCAATCCTACGCCTGGAATCCCTCAAACCTAATGTTTGCGACTCCGTTGACCCCAGAGAAGCTTAGAACAAAGAACTACAACCCTGTCAACCATAAACCCATAAAACCCTGGCCGTGAACCTCGGCGGAAACCCCAAGCCCTCAAGACTTGCATAAACCATCACAGCCTCTAAACCCCGTAAACAAATGGGTTCAGGGCTTAAGGTAAGACTATTAGACCTTAACCCTAAACTCTTAAACCCCTAAACCCTACGCAGATGTGTATGTCCCTGCCCCTGCTGCAAGGATGACACGCTTGACTCCGCAGGTGCATGGCCCCTGCAGCAAGGAAGACAGTCAGGCACGTACAGAAGACGTTTTTTAAATCGAGAAGTGTACCAAGTTAGATCTTATTCGCTTTCGCTTCTGCTGCTAAAACAGTTGGCTGGCCCTCGTACTCGAGGGTTATGAGCCCAAGCCTTCGTGTGCCCTGTTGCCATGGACACTCTTGCTTCTAGAAGGAGAAAGTCGAGCTCTGTGCCTCCTGGTGGGCTTAGTGGCGGTGCTACGGCAGCTGACACACCTGTCCCACTTGAATCAGGAGATGAGCTTGAGCCTTCGTACGAGGACCAAGATGCAGCGGGAGCAGCCAACAGTCAGACTGGGATTGATGGTGAGGCCCCAGCCTCTTCGAAGCCTCTACCAAATCCTTTTTGGTCTGAAAAGGCTACAGCAGAATTTCAGTTGAACCAGTCCCGACCGCGCGACTTACCTAGCACTACTGAGAGAGATGATGATGTGGACGTGCATCCACCGTATGACTTCTCTGAGCCAGCCATGGCATCTTCTGGGCAAAATGCTGGGAAACTTGATGATAGAAGTGAGTCAAGACTCTTGCACCGGGGTCTCGGAGCGAGCTCTCCGGGATCCAGTGGCAAGGCGTCGATCCTGGAGCGTGGTGAGACGACTACGAAAGTGGAAGTCAGGAGCTATGCCCTTCAGGTGACGGAATCCCCGACGGGACCAACACAGCCGGACCATCAAGGAGCTCAGTACTTCATGATTGGTTCGGATGGGGGTGACACTCCGTTTCGCGAGCAGGAGTCTACAAAGGTTAGGAGTTTGGATGGGGAGATGTTCTCGCAAAGAGCTTCTACTGCAGGCAGAGCTTCTGACGTCAGGGACCCTAGCCAGGCTACCGTTGCAGCGCTCCTGCAACGGGTCAAGGACCTTGAAGATGCGCTAGTGGCGGAAAGAAACTCAGGAGCTTCGGTGTCAATGAAGTCCGCTGCTGGTCAGAATACGGGAACCTCAGTGTCGATGAAGTCGGCGGTAGGTGGTGCTGGTAGAGCTGTAGGAGTAGATGCTGAAAATGTGGATGGAAACCCGTCCGTTGTACAGACAAGTTTCTGCGATCCCCCAGGGTTAACAAGTGTGAGTAATGAACACAATGATAATAGTGTGGGTGGTCTTGGAAAATGGGTGTATGTTGATGGTGGTTACCGGCAGCTTGCCCTCAATGCACAGGGAGTTTGGACTTTACTTCCTAGCGTGCTAAATCAACCACCTCCTCCTCCTGTTCAGCCCCAAGCACCTCAATCTTCGGCAAGTCTCCCAGGGCCTTCCTGGATTCGGGGGCCAGCGCTTCCTGTTGAAGGGCACGGTTGGACTTGCCCCGCACAGCAGCTTCACCAAGTGCAGCAGAGTGTGCCGGAGCCGGTACAAGGAGGATCAGGCTTCTTTACGCCGCCGCAGATTCCTGAAGACCTTAGTGGGTTGCCTAAGGGTTTAGTTGAGTTTGTAGGCTTAGGTGGCCCTCCGCAGTACCGACCAGCTTCGATGTCACATCATGTTGAGCAAGCGGCTCCAGCAATGCAATGCACTCAGGGTTATAGTGGGTTAGTTGGTCCTCCACTCCACCACGTAGCTCCGATCCCTACGCCCCATCCTGTTGAGCAGTCGTTTCCAGGAATGCAATGCACTCAGGGTTTTGGCATTGGTTCGGGTGGTTCATTTCTGCCCCAGGTACCTTCGATGCCTTATCCGCAGTATCCTGTTGAGCAGTCGGTTCCAGGATTGTATAGCACTCAGGGCTATGATAGGGATTCGAATTATCTGGTGTCACATCAGACAGCCTTCCCGCGTCATCATGATGAGCAGTCGGTTGTGCCTAATACCTCCTCAAGCCCGGTACCACCCCCGCCTCCTAGTGGTTTAGGACCTGACTTTGGGGTGAGACAAGAGATAGGGTTTAGGGTAGATCGCACGCCAGGTGGTACTCCGGTGCCTCCGTTGCCTCCACCTTTAACCCCAACTCCAACGTCTGAAATCCGCCGTCAGGAGCTTCGGTACTCGCCTCAATGGCAGCGCTGGCATGATCTTCCACAGCTCTCGGAGCTGAGAACTGATGAGGCACCGATTGCAGTGGGCGATTGGATAACATTAGTGGGTCCTATAGTTGGGGACATTAGTACTGGAGCGGGTCTTTGGTGGGTCAAGGTTAAGGATAGGGCTGAAGCTTTCTATGCACAGTGGCTTAATGCTACCCCGCTACACCGAGCACAAATTGAAGTAACCTTAGGATCTGAGCTTTCCCAGCCGCAGTATGCCCGGCTTGAGCAACGAGTAACATCGATGCTGTTGGCCTCGCTTCCACAGAACTTGAGACAGGACATCCTAGCTTCTAGGGTTCTCAATTCGGTGAATGTTTTGTATAGGGTGATGGTTGCAGGGCAGCCAGGAGGAACTGCTGAGCGCGCGACACTGTTGAACTTCTTGACTCAGCCAGGGACTGCACAGAACCCGGCGGAAGCATTGGAGAAATTGAGGAAGTACTCAAGATGGAGATCGCGTGCGGAGCAGCTCAAGGTTTCCCTCCCCGATCCTTCACTCCTGCTCAGGGCTGTTGAGAGCATCGTGTCTGGAATCGTGAGTTCGAGCACTTATAGGGAGTTGGCTTTCAGGCTTAGTGTGCTGAAGCTTGAGCTCTCTTTAGATCACGTGCCAACACATGAGAAGGTTGAAAAGTTCAGGAGGCAGGTTCATGCCGAGATGGAGCTGCTCGCGGTGAGCGCTCAGGCGCTCTCTCAGGAAGAGAAGAGACAGCGGGTAAGGAGAGCCAAGGCCACTGAGGAGGAAGGAAAGGAGGAGAAGCCAGAACACAGGAAAGGAAAGGGCGCGAACAATACAGGAGGCAAGGATGCAGGTAAAGGTAAAGGACTTAAAGGCAAGCCTTCTGATGCCCAGCCTGAAAGCAATCGCCGAGTCTGTCAGTTTTGGGGTTCCGCAAAGGGGTGTAACGCCGGACGGTCATGCCAATACAATCACGATCTTAGTGTTGTTGAGGATGGTAGTGGTAGGTGCTTTGAGTGTTCATCCACTGAGCACTGGAGGAATGCGTGCCCAGTGCTAGGGAGAGGCCCACCCACTGCCGCTGGCAGCGCTGACCATAAGGCGGGTGTAGAGGCCTCAGCTAAGGCTGAACCTAAGCGGGGTCCCCGGAAGAGAGTTCGCAAGGTTGGTGGAGTTGAGGTTCCTGAGGGTTCGGAAGCTCAGGCCTCGCAGTCTGAGGGCGCACCAGCTGCAGCGACAGGGCCCTCAAATGATTTGGTGAAGGAAGCCATTGATGCCATTAAGTCTTTGAGGATATCCAAGCTGTGTGCTGTTAAAGCCGAAGAATCTAGAGACGCCGTTTTGGGTTTGTTGGACGGTGGTGCCACAACCTCACTTCGACAAGCCATTAGTCTGCAAGAATGGGAAGCTGCCGCCCCAGTGGTAGTGCATTTAGCTTCAGGGGAAACAAACAATCTTCGGATCGCCAGCACAGGCGTCCTGCTAGCAGAGCCAGCGTCGTTGAGTCAGCAGAAAGCTGCTCCGATTGTTGCTTTACATCAGCTTGTGAGCCTAGGGTATCAGGTTCGTTGGACCTCAGGAGGCTTTGTGTTGCGAGATCCAGAAGGCTCTAAGGTGCCAGTTGTTCTGGTGGCAGGTTGCCCGGAGGTTTCGTCAAAGCTTGCCTTGGATATGATATCTAAGATAGAAAAGCTGAGTGGGGTCGCTGTGAAGGCTTATGCGTGTAATGGGCACCTTAGCCAAGACGTACCCCTCACAAGTCTAGCCACGGCGCTGTTGGCAGGAAAGGGCCCGCATCCCGATCGTTGGACGTGGCTCACCGAACTAGTGGGTCTTCAAAGTAGCTCTCTTCTTTCGCAGGTGCTCGATGAGCCGAGGATGGAAGCCGTTGGCATACAGCCACGTTTCAACCGTCGCACTCGCCGCACCTTAAGCCAGTGTGAAGGGATAGCTGTTGTGATTGGAGATCCTAAAGCCTACGTAGGAACCGTGCCTTCAAAATGGGGAACGATCCGCCTAGATCACAGGGAGGTGAGGGATGAAGGAATTCACGCATTCCTGTTTGAGCTTGCGCGGATAGGCCTTATCAGGCAAGTGGTGTGCACTGATCTTCCAAGTCTTTTTCCCGCTATGTGTAACGGTTGCCAATCGCCTGAAGCCAACGCGGCTAAGGATGCACTGGTACTGCTTAGAATCCTGCATTTGTGTGGTCAAGCCGATTGTGGCCGAAAGGCTGCGGGTTTTACAATCCCACCGTTGTTCCTGTGCGAAAGTGACAACGATCCGCAGGTCGGGGCTTTGGTCAGATCATCACCGTGGCATAGTGTTAGTCATGGCTTGGTTAAGTCACTGATGTTCCACCAGCAGCAATGCCGGGAGTATGATGGAGTAGGACGGGCGGTATGCCTGAAAGTGGCAAAAAAAAAAAAAAACCGTGAGAAAACATCCACCCCAAAAGGGAAGATTGATGCATCCTTTGAGCGTCACGTCGCCAACGGCCACTTGCCATTCCGACGAGATTGCGCCACCTGCTTGAGAGGTAGATTGAAGTCTAGACCTCACCGTAGGATTAAGGTTCCTGACTCTTTTGTGTTAGGCTGTGATCTCTCCGGTCCGTATGCTAATGGCAATCATGAAAGGCTTAAGAAGGTTAGATACTGCTTGCATGCAGTGCTTACCGTTCCGGTGTTGGCAACAGACATCCTCAAGCAGGAATATGATTACGAGCCGTCGGACCCGGGTGAGGGGGAAAAGCATGATGCCTCTACTTTGCAGGTTGAGCCCTTCGGAGAGGATGATGCTGAGTTGAGCGTTAGTGTGATGAAGCCTTCGCCCCCAAATGTGCATGAGGTCCCGGGTGCTTGGGAGTTTCCTGAAGAGGGTTTCGTCGAAGATGAGCCTCCTAAAGGGGCTGGTGATGGCGACGCCATGACAGGTGATGAAGGTGGTGATGGCGATGATGGTGTGACAACCGGTGAAGTTCCTTTGAAGGAGGTGCATATGCATGAGGTGCCTTACTTAGTCATGCTGCCAGATAAAAAGGCCAAGACCGTCACCAATGCCTTGAAAGAAGTTCTAGCGGACATCGCTTATTGGGGGCTCCCGGTACGCAGAGTCCATACTGACAAAGGAGCAGAGTTCACGAATGCACAGTTTCGCCAGCTCCTAGCGGATCATCAGGTTCGTCGTACAACAACGGTTGGCTCGGACTTTAAGGCTAATGGGCGCACTGAAGCCCACATAGGGCGTGTCAAGGGGCTCACTCGCGCATTGCTTGCGGCGGCGTCTGCTGATGATGCGGATTGGGCTTTTGCTATGCGGCACGCTGTCTTCAGTATGAGGTCGCAGGTCTTTACAGTCTTGGGTTTTCCCCAGCGCGAACCGATTCCGTTCTACACCAAGGTTTGGGTAAGAAAGAAGGAATGGACTTTGCACTTGTGGGCGCCAAAGTGTATAGAGGCCCGCGTTATGGCTCCCTCTGAGTCCGCTCCAGGTGGTTACGTAGTGCGCCTTCAACCGAGCCACCCTTCCGATCTTTGGGATGGTCTCCAGGGTTACTTTGAAACCACGGCGTTGATTCAAGGGGTAAGGGCTCAGGAACCTGTCTTTGAGGCATCCGGTGAGGTTTCGGTGATCCCACCTAGCGAGGTGCGCAAAGGGGTGCCGGTGACTGAGGAATCAAGGAAGACTCCCGCCTCTTCTGGGCCGCCTGGTCCATCGTCTCGTTTGCGTCGTAAAACTCCTGACCCCTTGTGCATTGACCTCCCGCACGCTGTGCGAGCCCTTGCTGATTCTCTCGAGGCTCTCTCTGAGGACTTGTTGCGTCGGGGATTGTATGATAATGCATCGTGGTCTCAGGTGCTGCGCCTCTTGCCCCATAAGTCAATCCGCAGGGGTTTTATGTCAGCCCTGGGGCCTGGGACTCAGTATCGTAGCTTTGGGATGTTCACGCACGGGGGAGTGCTTGGTGTGACGACGGCTAGTCGTCAGCTTCCGCACACGCAAAGGTACCTTTTGGCAGTGCTACAGCACTATCACCCTCAGGCTACATTCACTTCTTTTGTAGCGTCGGTGAATTGCAGCGCCCCCATCCACCGTGACTACTTCAATGCTCCGGATAGCTTGAACTATGTTGTTGGCGGAGCCGAGCATTTGCGTGGCGGGCTTTGGATCGAGGTTAGTTCAGAGTTTGCTAGCACTGCCGCTCCAGGGGTTTTGCAATTTCGAGAGGTTGCTCCGCGTCGGTGGCTGCCGGGAATGATGTGGGATACGGTTGGTGCCTCGTTCTCGTTCTCACCGCACTGCTTTCATGCCGGTGACTCGTGGTCTGGCGACAAATACCTCCTTGTTGCGTTCACTCTCAAACGATGTGTGAAGGCTCCTCTCCCGGTTGTGGCGGAGCTGACTTGCGCCGGCTTTCCGTTGCCTTCTTGCTGCCCTGCGTCTGACGCAGGGGGGGAGCCCACAGTAATCTTTCGCCTTCTTGTTCCAAACAGGGGCTTGCAACTCAAAATCAAAATCGACCGCATGAGCTGAGTGCGTTGATTGATACTTCTCCTCCTGCCCAAGAGTCTTCCTCCGGTGTCGGGCTCTTGGTTGATGAGGTTGAGGCGGAGTCTGATTTCAGCGAAGAGGCTTATGGTTTGGATGCGGCCTGCAGTGCTGAGTCGAAGTTATGGTTTGAGGCTGCTGAAGCTGCGTCCTCCCTTCAGGTTGAGGCTCGGAGCTTAAGCCCTTGCCATGATCATGAGACCCCTCCCGATGACCCCCTTGAGTCCTTTGTACTGATAGACGGTCCGGTAGAGACCTGTGTCTTGCAGGGGATCGAAGAGCTTAATAGGGCTAGGGTTAATCTTCGCAGCTTGCAGGCAGCTAGTGGTTCAAGTAGTGCTGTCAGTGAGGTCCTCGAGGCGCGCTCTGAAGGCATAGAAAACTTCCTTGCCTATTATCAGGTGCTGTCGGGCCCGGGGGAGTCCAAGTGCCCCTTAGCAGTCAAAGAGCTTCGTCTTAGAGGACTGGGGGAGTCACCCTCTGCTTCTGATGCCCATGCTCCGGACCATGAGCCACCACCGTTGCAAACGAAAACTGTGAGCCTCGATCAGGTCAAACGCGAACTTCCTTTGTGGAAGCCAGCGATAAGTGCCGAATATGACAGCCTCCGTGTAAAAGGAGTGCTAAGGCCGATTTCGGAACAACAAATTGCGGAATGGCTTGCCCAGGGACGTGCGGTGCTGCGTCTGCCCTCAAAAGGAGTCTTCACTCGCAAGGCGGTGTCAGGCTTAAGGAAGGCTAGGTGCGTCGCATGTGGAAATCACGGGCCTTCAGCTGGTGGCTCCGCGTATGAACATCGTATGCTCACATATGCCGGTGGAATCGACGCGAGCGCACTAAGATTGTCGTTGGCTTTCATATCCCAGCACCCCGACTGGGATGTCTGGGTGACAGACGTCAAAACAGCTTTCTTAAACGCGAAGTTGTCCGATGGTGTTGATAGCAGTCTGGTCGAGTCAGGGACCGAGGAGCTGATCGTCCTTGATCCGCACCGTATCTTTCAGCTTGCCGGAGTAGTCAGCAGAGCTGAGCGGTGGTTGGTTGAAGGTGCTCTGTACGGCCTTGAC
>CAJNDT010000485.1:97500-196999 GCA_905221615.1 Symbiodinium sp. CCMP2592 | reverse complement strand
CCTGTACAAATGCCTATATATCCAAACCGCCCCGGACCATTCTCCGGCATCGATAGCTCGTTAAATTTTGCCTCGCAGCTGCTAGAAGCAGCGGGTCCATGCAACCCACTCTGAACCCAATATTGAAGATTCAAGAAGACTCCAATGTAAGTCTCTTTTCGGGTACAGCCTGCATCGCTTGCTAACCTCCTGGAGGTATGCGGGGCCATTCACCTTTGTAGCCTGAGCAGCGCAGCAACTTTCTTGCAAATGTTGCCCGGTACACTCACGTAGCATCTGCTCACAAATGATTGAGGTTTTTGCAATCCTTACATCCACCGAGCACATAACAGCCAGAAACAGTCTAAACAAGCTAACTACTGTAATTCTACATACATGCAGGCCGACACGCACCCGCACGCATGAGCTCGTGCGTACCAGCTCGTGCCCACAGGCGCCCACCCGCCCAACCACCCACGAACCGCGCACGCTCACCGACACACGCGAATAAGGGCATATGTCTCATTGATCACATCAATGCCCACGACGCTGGAAGGTAGTAATCGCTGCATACGTACCTAAGAAGTCGATGACCATTTCAACGAGTGCAACATGGCACCGGAACTGTGTGCAAGTAAAACTCTACAGCCTATTGAGGTTCTAAAGCCGCAAGACAGAAAAGAAGTTCTTGGCTTTATCCTCTGGCCACTGATGGAACCAAGGAAAGACGCACTTACCCCGACTGGCTGATCAAGTACAAGCCAAATGCCACCGAGCAGTTACTGTCCGGCAGGCACTGCCCCGGTCCGGCCGCAGCAAGAAATCGCACTCAATGAGGGGCCAAAGGCATAAACGACAGTGTGCAGGTACACCAAGCTGATCAGGCTTGGCGTCCCTCTCTGATGCATAGCTTCGTTGGGTACGGTAGCATCAGAGAGCCGCACCCCCATGCTGAAACAACACTGCTGCCAGTATTCCAATCCCTCGGTCATAGCCCCACACACAGCAAGCCATAAAGGCGTCCGTGCGTCGGCTGTGGATCTAGGATGGGCTGATAAGCATTACTTCTTAGCATAACAAGGTGGAGATGGAAGCATTGCAATGCATCATACGGTGAAACAACAAATCAAATACATGTAGCAAACAACTTGTGCTTCTCTCTCTCTCTCTCTCTGCCGTGCAACTTGTGCTTGAATAATCTGTAATGTGTCGAAATCAGTTACTGGTCGAAGAAACGGCATGTGTCGACCTGGTCTGAGCAAATTGATAAACCGATAGGGGGTCTAAATCGACCAGCTTGTTCCCAGCATCGTTGAGAAATGAATGTCTTAACCACGTCAACCGAATCTCCGGATACTGCGATGATTTCCAACCGGCCCGGTGCAACGCGTTCTGGGGTTCAATGCAGCAGGCTCTCCGACTGTAGACGGCACGTTGAACAAAAAATCGTGTGGAAACAAACTTGTGCAGCCCTCTCTCTGACTTGACTTTTTTCCTCTATTCAACCTTCAGAAGCAAAGATCTTCAGCCACATAGGCAGCCTCATACAGTCTTACAATACAGAAACGGCTTTGAGGTACCTGGCTTAGCCCCGGGCCATATTCTGCTGAAGTCAGGAATCATACTCACTGATGGGCCAAAGGCTTAAGTAACAGCTGTTTTGTGATTTTAGTGTGCTTGGGGACGGCTTGTTGTACATCAGGTTTGGCTTTCCTCTCCGATTCACAGCTTCGCAGGATATGGTAGCATCAGACAGCCGTACCCCTCTGCTGAAAAAGCACTGTTGTCAACATTCCTAGCGAGGGCCTCCCCGCACAAACACACGCACACGCATAAACACACATACGCACAATGTAATTGAGGCAGAGATCCGTGCACGTCGCCAACTGTACCAGGGTAGCCAAGTCTTTCGGCGTTCTGCAGCCGTTCTCCGCGGAAGTGCACTCCGCCGAGTACGCCCTTCCACTGTCCACCTTGAATCTCATCACGGGGATCCTCCGCACACAAATAAAACCAATATTCTGGAATCTATCGAAACTATGTATGACATACTGTATGACCAAACGCGGGCCTCTCCACCCCACGACGGAGGAGTCTCACCGGGCCCCAACTGCACCAGTTTGGACACTGCGCACCCATCAATGATGTCTGTGCGCACGTACATGCTGGTCCTGCAGGCAGGTCTGTGACGGTGTCTGGGCAGGCGGCTCGATTGCCAAACACAGATGGAGAGCCTGATACCGAGCTTCACGAACTCTTCCGTGAACTTCTTGGCAAACTCGTCGAGAGGATCGCCAACCAGATCTTTCATGGATGTTGCCATGGCTTTCAACCTGCCAACCGGCTGCCAACCACCGTCGACAATCAATCGGACAAGTACACCGAAAAAAAACCAAAGTCTTGCACATCCGACCTGAACCTGTCAGATTCTCGGGCCAGCTCATTCAGTTCACGCACGTCGACGGGGAGCTTTCCATAGCTGTTTCCGCGCGAGACCCATGAAACAGTCATCCAGTCCTTCGGCAAAGTGCCGTTACGGAATGACAAATCCAAAGCTGGGCGAAGCCTTTCCCCACTCCTCTACAGGTGCCGAGCCGAATTCACGCAAATCGATTATATCCTCGCCCGTTGACACATGCGTCGCTCGCTGGTGGGTGCTTTCTTCAAGCACATCGTAGATGCTGCTTCGAAACGGTGGCATAGTGTGGCAATGTAGAGATTCTCCACACCTTTCAAGAAAGCACGCGGCATACTGCTGAAACATTGAAGCCGAATGTGCTGAAGTTTCGCGTGATATGGAGCTCCAGGTTTCAACACATTGTCCTGGGCGTGGTGAGCGGCCGAGGGCAGCATGTCAATTTAAATGCAATGTTTTGCATGCCGGAAAACACGCAAGTGCAAGCCGGAGTACCTGTGAATGAATGATTCACCGAGCTGCGGCGACGACAACCGCATTGTCTGCCAGAATGTTGATTTCTTCCTGGGAAGACTTGATCCATTGATTTCGGTCCACATGCACAGTCGTGCTCCAATTAAAGTTTCTTCTTCTTCTAAGCATCCAAGTTCCGCAAATCGTCGTGGAAAGCCTCGTAGTCTGGTGCTCGGTGTACGCAAGTGCAGGAATGGGGATCGAATGCCAAACAACATGAAGATGCACTAGCCGCCTTGCCTGAGTACGCAAAGGACAAGAAGTGACGAGACCCATTGCAGTCATGCAGCTGTCCCGCGCTGATCCATGAAGACCTCTCCACCGAGTGGTTCTTCCGAGAAGCCGAAACAAGACACTGCACGAGAAGAGATCGCCAAGATGTGTGGTTGCTTGTAAGCAGGGCTCTACAGCTATGCCTGCCCCTCCAACCCCGAGCTCAAGTCAGAACAGAACGGGGGCCGATGAAGAAAGCAAATTGCATCTTTGACTTACAGACTTACAGTAAAGTCAGCTGAGAAACCATGTCAACACTGCGCTCGCCATACTTCTCGAGGACTAATTGCACGGCATCGTCAGAGTGGCCAAGCTGGACAGTCACAACATGTGAGAGGCCGGCCATCTCGATGTGGTTCCGGGCCTTTTGAGATCGTAACATGAACTCACGCACTTATGGCTTTCCTCGAAAGCAGGCTCTCCCACAACAAGGCAGTTTGTGGAAAGCCCACTGCTGCTGAGGTGCAATGGTCGCCTTGGGTGCAGTTGAGTGGGAAAGATATCTTTTTCCTGTTTTGCAGCGTCTGCCAAACAACATTAGTGGGGACTGGGCGACTGTTAAGACTCGCAGAAACGCAGCAGACCAAAATACTCTTGAGATGGGCCAGGTGGCTTGTCACATCATTCCCACACAGCGAATGGTGGACTTAACGAAAACTCGCACAGCAGGTCTACCACATAATGACGGAGATAAAGCCTTGCAGCTCTGGCTTTCCGAAGCTGGGTTTTTGAGGTTGAGAGTCATCGAAAACGACACGGACATTACAGGGGTGAGGCTCAGATCCGAAAACCGGAAACGAAGGCATGAGGTGTAGGGGGCGGGGACAAGTCAAAGGTGACAGCAAACAATACGCAGGTCTGTTTCGCTGCTTTGTCCGTTCTGTATAACTGCCGAAGCTTTTCTTGCATCCAGGCCGAACCTACAGTAAATCTCTGTGCCCCAGCTCTTCGGAGCGGTCTTTCGGCTCTGCAGCCAGGCTGAGGCGAGGAGAAAGCGCCACGGATGGACAAGCACGGGTAGAATTCAGCTGGCAGGCATTGACCGGATCCATCTCCATTGTCACCACCTTGCCATTCCACGTGTCAACTTGCAGCGCCATTCGTGTGGACCTTGGACAAGCTCGCATTCACAAATACACCGCTTCCTGCCAACCTTTGTGTCGAGTATCGTGTAGCCCACATAGGTACCGAATTCGAGGATCCTGGGCTTGGAAGGCCATGGCTGATCACACGAGATTCGGATTTCGGATTGCCAAGCGGCAGCTTTGGCCTTTGCTTCGCAATGACATTATCAATCACGCAGGCCTCTCAGGAAAGGCATCTGCATCCATCTGCACTGCAGAGAAGAAATTGTTAAAGCTTCTCTCTGCCTTCTCCCCACCAGCTATCTTGAGCCAAACCTCCTTCAGTCCCACATTCTCGATACAAGCGTGGACCTTCCGTACACGCCAAGCCGGTAAGCCGTGGGCAACTTGCCAACTTGGGGCCGCTGCGCTTTTCACGTCTCGAGCACTCGCTTCCCTGACCACTGTCTCCAGCACACTCGCTTCCTGCAGGAACAGAGGGGAAAACAAACCAGCAACCCCAGCCTGACCCAACCTTGTAGTGGAAGTCTTCATAGCGTGATTGGCATGTAGGGCGTCGCCGCAATGTGATATCCACAATCGCCGCAGGCTCAACTCCAGCCTGTTCACGCAAGCAGCCAGGCCCGAGTTCCCAAGCTCTTCCAGGCACATGAAGTGCAAAATGCAGCAGTGCAACGTATCCTAGAAACGGCTTTTTTGCAGCGAGACCCGTGAAGGCAAGTATGTCCTACGCAGCACTCAGCGCTGTACTATGATTCTGTACATCTTGACCTGAGAAGCATGCGCAGGCATCGCAGGGCACCTTCAGGCAGCTGGAGCTGCAGCTCGACAGGCGTCCCCCTCTAAGCGGGTTGCTGGCCCGACAATAGCTGCATCCACCGGCCTCCCGCCGGGTCCGAAAACAGCCTCCACACGGACGCAGGAGGCGTTGGGGCATGAATCCTCGTCTTGTCTGACATGGAAACCACCACGTCCCAAAGACGCGAAGGTGATTGAATGACCACTGAGGCTTGTCTCTGCAGCATCTGGCATGGGCACCTTGAAGGTCATGCCTCTCCAAACAGGCCGCATTGCACAGCGACCCTTCTCCACGTAAGCCTGCCAATACTCGAGAACGTCATCATCGAAATCCAAGTCTTCCTCCTCATCGCAGGCCAGTCCCTCAAGGTTATGCATGGCTTTTCTGCACTCCACCCGTCCTCGGCCAGTCCCTGTAACGTGAGATGGCTTTGGCCACTGGCGGTCCCGAAAAAGATGTGCATCTCATGCATGGCCTGCGTGCTTGCACTTGTTCCACAACAAGAGCAAGTGGGAGCACTCCGACAAGCTTGCAGATTCAACTCGCGAATTGCAACAGAGATCAAAGAGTCCAAGCACGAATCAAGAACAAACCGATCCTCTGGGGGGACGCCACCTGAGCTGCCGAAGGGGCGAAGGCTCTTTGCATGCTCGAGCTAGCTCGGCCAAGCTCGACCAAGTCGCCAAGCTTTACTAAGGAGGCCTCCTCTATCTCGGCCATTTCCAGTTCTACCTTGTTGCCTGGTCAAAGTTTTGCTCACTTCGAGCCGGTTAAGGGCAACCACTTCGGCAAGCTAATCGAGCTGGAGAAGCTATGCCTCCTAGCAAGCTTCGCAAGCGTGGTGCGACCCAAAGCTCGCCTTGAAGAGGGCCTTATTGATTCTCAAAAATGCGAGAAGCTTGCGAAATTACCGCAAGCCGTTGCGCCATTTGCCAGCCATTTGCGTAGCTGAGCTTGCGTCGGATTTCTGGCCAAGACACAACTGCCATCGTTGTCTTCGTCGGCCGTCATATCCGGTGGGTTGAATACAACATATGCTTCTGCAGATGTCTCCATGCCTGGCATGCTAAACTAATCGCCTTTCGACCCTTCGGAGACAATGCTTGCTTCGTAGGGGCATGAGGCAGCATGGGGCCCAGACAACGCAAGCGTACGTAGTCCCCGGAGTACAGCGACCATTTCAGAGCATCCTCTGGGTGAGCCCGCGCCGCAAAATCCTCCAGCTTCTGAGCCGCAACCAGGTCTACGGGATCCATGGCAGCAAGGGTCTGACTACCACTGCGAAACAAACACCTGCTGTGAACTGTGAACACCGGCTAAACTGAATGCACACCTCTCTTGGGGAGCAGTCGGGGAGTGGAAACTGCGGCATTGTCACAAATCACCAGTGCCAAAGCGCCAGAAGTCACAGCACGTCACAACACAGCTACCTCCAAGTTCTGGTGCCCTATGCGAGCGGCCAGGGAAGCCTCGGGATGCAGGGAGCCAAGAGAACCCAAGATCATCCAGATGACTCAAACCGAGATAAGTCAGCATGTCCTGGCCAATCTTGGGCAAGACACGGTGACTTGATTGAACAGCTTCGTCCTTACCTTCACGAAACCGGGGAGAAACATGCGACAGGTGCTGACTCATGCACCTAACATGGACTGAGCTGGCTGGAGTCTGTGCAGGTACTGTCGACAGAAGTGACAAAGGCACCATCTGCTGCAGCATTTCGCGTGCTCCATCTGCATCTTCAGCCCGTATGAAAGCCATCAGAGCACCTCGAACATGCCATGAAACGCAGTCTCTTGGCAGTGGCCTAGTGCCTCCAGCGACATGAAACTCCACTGCGTTTACCAGGGAGATGGGACTTTTCTGCACAAGGTCTTGCGAAGTGCATGTCTCCGGCATCCACCCCATTTACTGGTGGCCAATCTTGGAGAACACTACAGCAGCGATGGCAACGATGAAGATCCTGGGCTTGACATTTACCACACACGGCCCGAACTCGAACTCGAATTCTAGGCATAGGGCATAGGGCCGAAAAATGTGCCAGACGAGCTGCTGGAAGACAAGGTAGGACAAAATCCATGCAGCGAGGTCGGCATGGCCGTCAACCAGCCATTGTTGCACCTCCCACGGCCGTGATCGCTTGGGGCAAGCAAAAATTGATTCACCAACTCAGCGAGTGCGCCTTCTTCGAAGGCTCCACCTCCCAGTAGAAGAACAGAGGATGCGAGGCCTGAACGCTTGTGAACTGCAAAGCACAATAGCGGAAGCATCTCGGGAGAAGTCATTAGCGTCGTTTTCACTGGACAGCTCTTCGCTGCGTAAGAAAGCGTAAGAATCATGCCAGCTTATCGCTTGTTATCTCTCATGGCTCTACTTGTGCTCAGCTTGTGCTGGAACGGCCTAGGTGTTCCGACAGAGCGAATCTGCAATGCAAAGCTCCCTTCAGTAACAACCCCACAGCGACGTAGCCGCATTCTCTTCTGGCGAATTCCATACCTATCGTCAGCCTTGGCTAAATAGCCAGTGATGCAGTAGATGCGACATGTCGTTTGGGGCAGAAGCACGCCACTGAAGGTCAGTTGGTGGAAGCAAATGCTGAGCCTCCCTGTGTGTTGAGGACTGAAAAGCCATGCACCCCAAAACGCGCTCCACACTGTCGTCTGCTACGCAATGACCTCTGAAGAAGACTAGGCCTTGATGTCGTATGTCGCCTCGGCCTGCTGAACCGCCAGCCTCACGAAAGAGGTATGTTGGGCGGGGCACCCTCCACGCTGCAAAAACTGTTGCTATGCCACTCTGCATAGAAGTAGCTGCTCTTGTTCGGTTTCTGGCCACTCTTTGTGATGCCTCCGTAAATGCCAGGTTTTGCTGCACACCAGCTCAGACTCAACACTCGCCCCGATATTCCCCTCTAAAGCCTTCGCTTTCACGCTCGGACCAGCCACGAGGATTCGAGCATAGAACTACAGGCTTTAAAGGAGAACCTGGGGCTTAGCATGTGGTGGAAGTGGTAGTAGTGGGGTGGTGGTAGTGGTCGTGGTGGTGGTAGTGGTAGTGGTAGCGGTGGTAGAAGTAGTAGTAGCAGAAGCAGAAGAAGAAGCGGTAGCAGTAGTAGTAGTAGTAGTAGTAGTAGTAGTAGTAGTCGTAGTAGTCGTAGTAGTCGTAGTAGTCGTAGTCGTAGTAGTCGTAGTAGTCGTAGTAGTAGTAGTAGTAGTAGTAGTAGTAGTAGTAGTAGTGGTAGTGGTAGTGGTAGTAGTAGTAGTAGTAGCAGTAGTAGCAGTAGTAGTAGTAGTTTAGTAGTATTCTAGTAGTAGTGTGGTAGTAGTAGTAAGTAGTCGTAAGTAGTAGTAAGTAGTAGTAAGTAGTAGTAAGTAGTAGTAAGTAGTAGTAAGTAGTAGTAGGTAGTAGTAAGTAGTAGTAAGTAGAAGTAAGTAGTAGTAAGTAGTAGTAAGTAGTAGTAAGTAGTAGTAAGTAGTAGAAGTAGTAGTAGTAGTCGTCGTCGTCGTCATAGAACAAAGTCGTAGGGGTAGCTGCGGCCTTGAAAGCTGGATCAGAACCGAATCACTACGCGACTACTGCTGCTGCTGGTACTGCTACTACTACGACGACGACTACTAAGCTACTACACCTGCTGCTACTACTGCTACTGCTACCACTACTGCCACTACTACGGCTACTACTACTACTACTACTACTACTACTACTACTACTACTCCTACTACCACGAATACTACTCTACTACTACTCTACTACTACTACTACTACTACTACTACTACTACTACGTCTAGATACGCCTACTACCACAACAACGACGACGACTACTACTTGTTTACAGCATCTCCAAGCCACACATTAAACCAGGGACGTCATTAGCGTTGGGCAATGAATGCTTTGAAAATCCAACAATCGAAGTACGCGTTCTCGCTGTAAGAACTGATTTGCAACCCTTTTTGCTACTCTAAACTTCTAGTCCCTTCAAGCAGAACTTTGGAATCATGCTCGAAAACATAAGGAAAGTCGCTGTTTTTTGCCGGATCTTTCGCTTTTCCCCTCTGTCAGTAACGATCACACACGCAACCCTAAACCCCAATTAAACCCCTTTTTGCTAGTAGCTTCCGGTTGTCATCCCGGTCAGAACTAAAACTCGGACTCTTTTTTGCATCAGGCTTCCCACTTCGCCCGGGGTAAACCCTGGACGTTTCTCCGATTGAACAAGAAGCAAAACACTCCTGCTTGGAAAACTAGGAACTGTCGCTACCTTTTTTTGGTCTGGTCGATGTTTTTTCAAATCACATCGATCGCGAGTGCCAGCCTAACCCTCAACCCCTTTCGATAGCAGCTGTCGGATTTTTATCGTGCCAGACATGCATGCCTTGCAACCCGCCGTGGCAAATTGTGATGTTCCTGCACGAACTTCAACCCTAAACTCTGTCGATGAAACAAAACTCGATTTCCTATGACTATCCTGGGCGGAAACGCAGGGGAGTTGGCCTTCATCGAAAGTGTTGTTCTCGTCGTTAAGATTGAAATTTGCCACCCTAAGCCCTAAACTTCCAGTCCCTTCAAGCAGAAGTTTGAGTCATGCTCGCAAACATAAGGACAGTCGTTACCTTCTGGTTCTGTCGTTTTGTCACTGAATCAACAACGATCACACACAGAACCCTTTTTTGCATCAGGACTTGTGCAATCGCCTGAATGCTTACACAACCCTCAACCCTAAACCCCTTTTGCCAATAGCTTCTGGCTGTCATCTTACGCAACAGAGGCCCGGCCAGAGCTGACTCTAACACCTAGACGTTTCTCTGACTCAACAAGAAAGAAGAATCATGCTGCGAAAACAGGAACTGTCGCTACTTTTGGCGTCCTGTCGATGTTTCCTTCTAGATCAACAACGATCGTGCATGCAGCCCTAAACCCTTAACCCTAAACCCTGTTTGATAGAAGCTTCCAGATTTTTATTGCGCCAGCCTTATACCCTGGTTACAGAAATACTGTGATTATACTTCTCGGCCTGCCTTGAACCTAGAAGATGCAAGAACAATCACAAGATTCAAAAGAAGAGCCTACACAAAACCTTCCTGATATTTGGCTACGTCGTTTTGGGTATGGTTTGACCAGGTGCAAAAACATAAAAACAAATTTACAAATACATGAAAGGCGAGTGTAGCACATTCCAGCATTTTCGGTCCGGGACAGCACGCAACGGTACAAAGACACAGGAATAACGCCTTTCGCCATAGGCAGATGCCGTTTCGTGACTTCCACAGAACGCCAGAAACGCTGGCTTTTACAGCGTTTCGCCCATAACAATTTCATGAAAAAACCTGGTCTTCCTTGCGTACCGGTGACTGAACCCTCCCGCTACTACTACTACTAGTACTACTACTACTACTACTACTACTACTACTACTACTACTACTACTACTACTACTACTACTACTTCTATTTCTACTGCTACTGCTACTGCTACTTCTACTACTACTACTACTACTACTACTACTACTACTACTACTACTACTACTACTACTACTAGCCACCCCCCCCTACCAACCATCTCTTTTACATACTCTTGTAACCCACATCCGTTTGACTCGGTATCTTATGAAGCTAGAAATTTCACCTCCGAGTTTTCAAACTCCAGCATCCGATTGTGGATTCTTTTGTTGTGGGGGTGCGTGGGTGTGCGGGAAGAATGAAGTCGAGATTGGTACGCGGACACCTCGAACAACATCTCCGCAAGAGCCATTTTACTCGGTATTTACAGTACTTTCGGGATGTCCGCCATCTTATAAAGTTGCCAAGCCTGCCTCTGGACTTTTCTACGTTGTTTGCCTTTGCGAGGGCTTTCAGCGAAAACTCGAAATTGGGTGGGGGGAGGCTTGTTTTACTCGGTCTTTAAAGTAGTTCATCTGGTATGTTAAATCTTCGTCATCATCATCATCAGCAACGAACATCATCACGACTTGAACAGAACAGAGAGGCAGGCAGATTGCAACTGCACGTGTCTCGCAGGTTTTTTTGGAGCTGGCAATCATTGCTTGGCAACTTTATAAGATGGCGGACATCCCGAAAGTACTGTAAATACCGAGTAAAATGGCAAACAGGTAAAAGTATCTTCGCAAAGTAAATATAGCCATACACTAGACCATCGTGGAGCATCTGGGCTACTGTGAACAGTTCCTGTGGATACTCGCTGGCAATGTTCGAGGCTGCCTGTATGTTATCAGCCCCCCCCCCCCCACCAGGGGATGGTTGGTAGGGGGGGGCCGCCTACTACTACTACTACTACTACTACTACTACTACTACTACTACTACTACTACTATTACTACTACTATTACTACTACTATTACTATTGCTATACTACTACTACTACTACTACTACTACTGCTACTACTACTACTACTACTACTACTACTACTACTACTACTACTACTACTATTACTATTACGCTACTAATAATTCGCGCTATTATTGCTACTATTCCTACTGATATTATTATTGCTACCACCAGGACCACCACTACTCCTACTCCTGCTGCTCCTGCTGCTGCTACGATGGCGACGTCCTGCTGCGACTGCTGCCGCTTCTGCACCTTCGACTGCTCCGGCTGCTGCCACGACGACGGCTACTACTACTCCAACTACCACTACTGCTACCACTGCTGCCGCTACTATCACTACTCAGTACAACCACTACTACAACTACGACCACGACTACTACTGCTCGGGTTAAAGCTCTGCCGCTGGGATACGTGCACGGTGACCGCTCCTATCCAGTGAGCTACCACTGTTACGATGCTAACACGACAGCGTTGTAGCATGTACTGGCAAATGTTGCAGCGGGAACATGGGTGCTCTCGTGAGTGCGTAAGTGGACGTTGTCAAGGTTGCACTGCCACGACGACAATATCAACTGCCGCTAGTACTCCTTCTTGTGTTGTTGTCATTTCTAGTTCTACCAACATCTACTGCTCTCGAGGGCACTTCCAGGTCTGCGATTTCTTCAATCAACTTCCATTGCCCAGGGTTCTCCCAAACGTTGATGCAACAACATGGCGCGACAAGTCTACTTCCGGCCCATGCCGGGCCTGTAGTACGCGCGATCGTTGCTGTTCATCAGCCTCACATGCAGTCAGTCCGCTGCAGTTCTGCGAGGCATTTCGACTTCTGGCCTGATGCCACCGCTGGCTTGCGGATTGTTGTAGTTGCCTCAGATTGACAATGGAATCATGGTGGAGGGCTGGTCAGAGCAGCATCACCGTCAACACGAGTTCCAATCATCAAGATGCGGCAGGAGAAGTCCGGCTGATTTCCGCTGCAACAGTCCATGCCTGCCATGGGACGCAGAGAAACACCTTCTGTACACCCTTGCATCAGTGCTGCATCGCTGACATCGCGTCGGCCTACTGCCCAGAAGTCGTACGACAAAGGGGTCGTGGTGCCAAAGACGATTGGTGCCTTCATCACATGCAGCAGGACAGCCATCAAACTTCGACATATCTCATTTACCATGCACAGGGAGCAGGATCCGAGAGACTGACCACGCAGTAGACCTGCCCATTCTTGAAGCCTCGTGGATCTAAACTGCTGCTCGTTTTGGCACGAAAAAGAAGCAGAACACCCTTTCGGCAGACGAAAGGCCCATGGACTTTTTGATGTCCAGCTGGCTGCCAGGGGCAAACTGCACAATGCCAGCATCTAGCAGCTGCTGCCCGAGCATCCGATTCGGATAGACCATCCTTCGCAACGGATGTTTTTTGTCGCATCGATGATGTCTGTCACTCTGTGTCTGCGTGCACGTGCGTGGGTTGATGGGTGGGTGTTTGTGTCTTTGTGCGCTTGCTTGTCTGTCTGTTTGTTTGCTTACTTGTTTGTTTGTGTCGGCAGATATGAAGCAAAGATTTCAGAGTGACCCCTATACGGACATGGAGAAGGCTGCCTCGACTTCCCTCGATCTTCGGGCTCCGGGACAAGGATTTCAGCAACTCAAAACCGACAGCCCACCGGGAGGACCGAAGTGTTCCTGGATTGAAACGCATGTCACACACATGCAGCCCCAATTTTCCGTTAAAAGAAAAGCAAGGAAAAGGTACATGTGAATGAAGAGATCTGACCGAAGAGATGAGACTTGCTTGCTTACCCATGTTATGACTTCGGAGACTTCGGTCATATCGAGGGTCAGTCCAAGTGTGTGCGCAGGTGCGTGGGTGCGTGTGGGTGTGTGGTAAGTCTAGCTGTCTTAGCGTGTGGCTCTGCATCTGTGCCTGCTTCTGTGTCGATTATGTTTTGTTGGATTTTGTGGACATGCGTATTTCTTATCCTTTCTTTCGTTGGGGGACCGATTAGTCCGTGGGTGGGCGCATGTGATTTCGGAGCAGGGGGTGGCAGGGGCGAGGGTGCGTCAGAGGTGTTCAGAGTCATAGCCAGAGCACGTGTAGTTGTTCAAATTGCCCAGGTCGTAGTAGCGCCTGAAGGGAGAACCACCAGAACCAGTTCTGGTGAAGTGCTGTGCTGCGCTTGCACGTGCGACAGTTGCATTACCTGAAAAGTTGTTGACTGAAGGCACCCCGTGCTCGTCGAGAAGTTGTGGTCGCCCTGCACGAAGCCGACAACCCATGCAAGGAGCAGTGAGAAGGCGAAGAAGATCATCCAAGACCTTGTCATTCCACAGCTCTAACAACAGTGCAAGGATCTTGCAAAATCCTTCCTAAGGCTTCTAAGGCCAGCAACCGAAACCACACAGTGCAACAGCCGAACCGGATCATTGCACCGATCTGGGCCGATAGCGGTTCTCTTTCCGACTGCACGCCGCTGAAGATCCTGAAGCGTCCCGTCAATGCCTTGTGCGGCAGAGCAGTGTGAGCAGCTCGTGAAGATGCCAGGCGAGGACCTATCCCGCCTTGACGCCAATTACCAAGACGAAGAACAGCAAAACAAAGACGACGATGTTGCAGAGCGTTGGCTGACTGTAGTGAAACTGGAAGGCCATGAGGCCTGAGCTTGTTTCATTCATCGATGCACACAGCATCATTCAGCTGTAACTTCACGACTGTTTGCCAAAGAACTGTACACCAGCACGAACAGCGCCCAAGGAACCAGCGAGCACCTGTCGCAATCAGAGCCACTCGATCTCGCACATGCACCCAAGCGAGTCCGAGCAGAAGAGATCTCAGGCGAGCACACGATCATCGGAACGAAATTCATTTTCCGCTTGGGCATGGGCAGCCACAGTCCCTTGTTGAATGATTGGATTGCCTCATAACCTCAGGCATGCAAGCATGCCCGAGTTCAATGCCCCTATGGGGCCTCAGAGTATGCCAACCGAAGACAAGGTTCCACCAAACAAGCCCGAACTCTCAGGGGCAAAGCCTTGCCTTGGAGAACACGATAACGACATGTCGTGCTGGATTCGGCTCTGTGCACCAAGCACCCATGTAAATCTTCCGAGCTTCTGCTCGCCGCGGTATGGATTCATTTCCTGAGGAAGGAAAGCAGCTACAAGTAGCTGGCACTCCCCAGCAAATAGAGACCGATTTTCTGCAGACTTAAGGAGCCAGCAAGGAAGTACAGGGGGTCGCAGTGCAAGATGTTTCCTCGGCTTCCCACCCAATGAAATGAGTGCAATATCACCATATGCACAAACCTCCAATATTCCCCTCCAAGGAAACAGTTCCACTGCGCAAGAACCCTACGCCCATATGCGAGCACAATGTGGAAATAGCAGGTCCAGACGAAAAGCTTGCTAATACCTGCCGTGCCTCGCTAAGGCGGATAGAATCGGAGCGGAGTGGTATCACTCTTGGGCCGAGTTTTTGGCAATAGATGCAAGTGGCTCGTCCATTCCGTCTTCGCTCTAACTTGACAGTCGCAACTAATCTCCTCTGTTCTCCTATATCTATTCTCCCCGGCCCCCACAACAAGCAGAATACAGGTAAGGGCTTGCAAGAAAGCCACAGCACTGCAGCGCTTCACGGGCACAGGGCAGCCGCACACCAAAGCTACGGGACTGTAGCTCTCCCCGTCAATAGAAAGAATCGCCCCAACTTGAACCCAGCAAGCTACAGTTCTCCCATTGAGCAGTCATTCCACAGCACCGTCCTGCACACGCACACCAGGTGCATCCAACTCGCTGCAGCCAATGGCACAGTTCAGGCACGCGGTGCGCAGATTTCGCGAATAGAAATCAGCTGCCATCTGCTTCCACAGAAAGACCTCGACATGCTTTGTGGCACATGCTGGCTCCTAAGCCTGTTGCTAAGCAAGCACTGTGGCCGATGAGATATCTCAGAGCCTGTTTCTGCACATCTCCTCGGCGCTCGGTCTCCATGAGCAGCGTCTGATAGTAACGCCTGCTACGAGTGTCATCTGCTGAAAGGAACCTCGCAAGCCAGAGCTGAGTCACAAACTGCCGTCCATCAACAGCATGCTTTTTTGTGTAGCCAGTCTTTCCGTGTTCCGGATGGCGGCCGTCGCTTAGCGTGCGGACCTGGGGCAGGACAAGATTCCGGAAGAACATTGAAACAAAACGCGACCAAGCAACGAAAAGCGTCCAAGCATCATGGAAGCGGCCTAGTGTAGACAGCGACATCTTGCTGGCAAATCGGTGCAGTCAGTCTTCTGCATGCGATGGCTTTTCTCAGGGTCAGTCCCATGCGCCACAGTGACCAAACCACTTGAGCAGCGCCCTCGGAATCCAGCCGAACACGAAGGTCCAACAAAGCCTTGGCGAGCATTCTGGACATGTCATAAGTTGGCTTCGACCTCATCGCAAGACCATCTCTCAGGGCAATGCTACCATGAGACTGTCCTTGGCACCCACACCAATAAACACAAAGACACACGCACACACGCACACACATACGCACCCACGAACCGTGCTCGATGCGACATGATGCGACTCTGTGTGGTCTGCACAAACAGGACAATTCAATCAACGCTTTTTCGACAGGCGCGAATTTACTGTAAAGCTGTGTCTTGCTATCCGATATCCTTTCTTGGCCTGCGTGGATCCACGCTCATTTATGCTGAGGATGCCCTGCTGGATCCCGGCCTGCCGATGCACTCCCGAGCTCAAAGGCATCAGTTGCACCGCTGTTGTGACCACGCCGCCGACGCTTCGTGGGAGCTTCCGCAAGATCGGGTGGTGGGTGGCAGTTGGTTTGCGGGCGCTTGGAGCCATTGCCACATGCAGTTAAGAGAGGCTCCCCCAACCTTCAGGCCGCCGATCTCGGCGGAGATAGAATAGCACGTAAGTGCCCCGTGTGTCTTGGACATCATCTGCCAAGACTTGCTTGACTGTCTCATCGTTGTAGAGATACCAGACTCCTCGCCATGAGCGGATACACGATGTGTAGTGTCCAATGCAGGCACTTCCCGCATGGATGATGGTGGCAAGCAGATCATAAATGGGAGGTGCTTGGTCGACACTTCCTTCTTCATCAGATGCGGTGCAAAATCGGGTCAAGTCCAGGCCATCAACTGGAAAATGTATGGAAGTAAAGAGCCGGTTGCGTTGTCCATATTTGTATTCGAACCGGTTGAGGTGCAAGACCAGTACGGGAGGTGCACCCGCAAGTTGAACTTTACTCAGGGCTTCTACCCTCTGCTGGCACCCATTACAGAGAACAGCATTGTCTATTGAGAGCTGCTGTGTCGCTGTCAACCAGTCGAAGCAGCTGTACAGACTGTAGATATCCTCAGCATCCTCTGTGACTTTGTTGCATGTTGACAGCAACTGGTCCGGGGCAGGCTGGGCAGGATACCCCCAGTGCACCACGAGATGTTCGCATTCACGGAGCGCGAGCTGGTCACTGTTGGGCGAGGCCTCGTGTCCGAGTAGTGTGTCAGCTTTGGCAGCATTCCAGCCGGCACTCGTCTGGTACAAACTCCAGCCTGAAGCATCCTCCAGCTTGTATCTTAGCATCAACTGCACCCTGATGGCGTCAACAAGCTGGGCTTGACTTGTGATTCTGTCCTGAGGAGCACACCAATCCACAATCACTGCTTCTATCTTAAGAAAACGGTCAACGTTGCAGCCACGATTATACGGCCTCACAGATTCGACGTTAGGAGACTGCACAATTCTATAGACATCAACCTCCATTTTGTCGTGTTCGGCACATTCTTAAATCCGACAAGCTTCCATGGCAAACAGCAACGGCAACCCCACAAGGATGCGACCGTTTTGCCTCAGGTTGGGAATCAAAGCAAGCAATCCGCAGCCGCTCGCAGGAAACAGACGTCTACTACTTTCTGAGCCCAGCCTCAGGCTGTCCAGGCGGCAGTGCACGATGACTGCGGACTGTGCACCAGCCGGTACGGCAGATGGTGCCAAGGCCATCGCATCGCACCAATAAGATCGAAGGTCTTCGGCGGAGTACTCCGATCCGAAGGCTGCCCTCAACTCATGAAACGTATATGTTACACCGTCATCGGGGCAGACCCTTCGCTCGCCGTCACCTGAGATCTCCCCTTTACCAGAGCGAAGCTTCACGCAGAGAGCCTCGTCTGCAGCTTCCAGCTCATAGACAAGGAAGGGACCTCTGCCTTCTCTTCCCAAACCATCCTCTTCAGAGCAGATTTGCAGGCGACCGTCCTCCAAACTTGCACACAAGCATACATTGCGTGCAAGCTTGGCTTTTGTCGACACTCTGTCCAGGAGCTTTCGAAACGTAGCAGAACGCTCGACAAACACTTTATGTTCCACGATGGGTGATTCAGAGGAAGCAGCAGGCACAACAACGACTGCTACGCTGTCTTGCTCGCTGAGTTTAGGGTCAATGCTTGGCAATTTGACAGATGTAATCGACTCGACCTTTGCACTCTTGGTGCGGCAGCTGTTCTCCGGGCACGTGATGGTGGTTTTCAGAGATCCCGAAAACAAGCTGAGGGCGCAAAGCTCACGGCAGGACTGGAGCTGGGAAGTGGCTGTATGGCTGCCTTGGCCACCGTCTTGCAATGAAGAGAAAGCTGCCTCCCCCGGCTCCTTTTGATCCTTGTATCCTTCTGCAAGGCGATTTATAAGGAACTCCACAAACTCCATCGCATCGTGCTGCTCCCAATCAGCAAACGAAGAGGTGCAGCGGCTGATGCTGTCCCTGAGAGCTGAAGGGCTTACCGGGCCCGACCTGTGATCCCACAAGGCTTGCATCAGCTTGTGAAATTCGTCTACAACTGGGTCACTGAAGGCCGGCTGGCTTTGCTTTGCCGAAATCACTTCTCGAATGTCTGGGAGATTTGCCAAGCATTGCAGGGCAGTGTTCATGAAGCATGTGTTGCCCAGGTTGTGCAGGCCGGCAGTTCGATCCCCAAGCACTTGACCATCGAGTCCACTGCCGGGATCAGGTAAAACCGATGCATCGCAAGGGCCCTCAAAGAAGTCCAATACTTCTGGCATTGGTGTCTGACGTGCGCAAGATCCCATTGCGGTTCTCAATAGCGTCCCCGAACCGGTTGTCGAAGCTCAGAAGTTTCCAGTGCAGGCGCATTCCCAAAGCAAGCTGGCTACAGCCGGCTACAGCACCATCTCTGAAACGCCTGCCAAATAGCTAGTAACTATTGCTCTATCGATGCAAAGACATGCATGCATACCCTTGCACAGGAGCCTTGATCCAGTTTAAGGTCACAAACCACCCATTGTCAGTCACAAAGATCTTGGTTCCGCAGATGACCGCAGATGTTGACAAGTTTGCACCGGGCAACCCCTTTTCTCTGACTGGGAAGTGGTCAAGCATGCCTGTTTCCAGGTCAAGCCTGCGACCCGTGATACATGCACTCGCTGTGCCTACGCCACAAAAGCGAATGCAGCAACTTCTTTATGTGGCATCTGTAAAATCACTCTGCAGTGAAACTGTGGAAACTTGAAGCCGACGCACCCGTGCATAACTTCTGGACATATTTACTCAGCGAAGCTGGAGGAAAGAACCGGCTCACCATGGAGCAAGACGTTGTCTATGCTCGCATCATGTCTTCATGCGAAGAACCAGCTGTGGATAAGACTTGTTCTTAATGAAGGTGATCACCGCACCATTCGGAATTACGGCTTCATTGCCCTTTCCCACCAGGTTTCCGTTGATGAAAGTGCCGTTGAGCGAAGTGTCCGCTAGCACGACGGCCTCACCGTCATCCTGCAATCTCAGGCTACAATGTGCCACGCTAACTGCAGGTACGCCCAGAGATAGATCATTCGTTGCCGCACGTCCGATTGTGAAAGCACTTCCAATAGGACTGTTGAACTGCACAACCTCTGGCTTTTCATCTTCTGCCTTGGTGAGCTTGCCCTCAGCCCAATACTTCGGGCCTCTGGAGATTGGAGTTCCAATCGTTGCAGCTGTGGGCTCCCCCTCGTTGCCGGATGCATCTGAGGCTCGCCCTCCCTCACCGGAACGTGAATCTGCAGCCGGTTGGGCATCTTGCCCCTGCTTTGCAGTCTCTGCCTGGTCGCCTGTTTTGTGGAAGATCGGAGCCTGCTTTCGGCTCCGATCTCCATCCCGGCGAAGCTTGTCTGCTAAGGACAAGTCGTGATCCACCGCTGCATCGCCATATCTCGCCGCATTTTCCTCCTTCTCATGGACATACCGCGAATCCCAATCCCAATCACCGAGGCGTTCGAAGCCGCCCGCACTTTCCCGGTTTACGATCATGATGAACTGCCAACGGCACCATGCATAGTCAGGCCGATCTTCGAAGGACAGATTACGCACGTAATTAAGATAGGCATTCAGCTCAGGTGGAGCCGCCTTGCCCAGGATTTCCAGGGATGTACTCTCCTTTTTGTCCAAGATTCGTTTGTATTTGTCCTCCTTGGTACCACCTTTAAGCCCTCCCAGATATCTTTCTTGCCAGGGAAGGTTGCCGCGGCAGAAATACATCAAAACGTAGCCTCAGTCAGGCAACACAGTGCGACGGCTTGATTTCTTCTCCTGCAACACACACTCTCGGGAAGGCTAAAAGTGTTCTTCGGTACTTGTTCCACACTCAGCTCCTGGCCAATGGCTTCGAGATCGTCTCGGCGGCTCTGCTCGATACCTCTGTGTGTGTTGATGCTAACGTAGCGAGCTGTCCCTGTCAGCTTTCTGTCATTGCGAAAGGGAATGTGCTGGCTCGTGCGCGGATTCCGGTACCGCTTGGCCAAGCCAAAATCAATGATGTACACGTCGCCTGCCTTCTTTTGAACACCCATCAAGAAGTTCTCCGGCTTGATATCCCGATGCAGAAATCCTCGAGAATGAACGTATTCTATAGCATCAATCATCTGTTGGCCAATTGCCGCGATTGTTTTGTGTGTGAATTTGCGGTCACAATAGTTGAAAAGATCTTCAAGCGATGGCCCCAGCAGGTCAATGACCATCACGTTGTAGTCGCCTTCAACCCCGTACCAGTGCACTGCTGGAATCTGCACACCATTGGAGATCAGCTTGTAAAGCTTGGACTCGAACACCAGCAGAGGATGTTGTGCCCTGACGGACTCAAGCTTGATAGCAACGGGTGCACCCGTTTGCACATTCACACCCATGTAGATGTCACCAAAGGATCCAGAGCCAATCTTCTCGGAGACCTGGAACTTGCCCGCAATGAGCTGCGCCATTTTACGATCCCGGTCTCAATCGCATAAACGCTACAATGCTACAAACTACAGGCCCCGTGGAAAATTCATCAACGATCGGGCCCATCTTGTCGCATTCTCTCGAGCCGGAAGCAATGCCAAGCCATTATTAAACTTGTCGGCACGGCATTGGGGATAAGGCTGGTAAGGTAGGTATACCACACACGAAAGCTGTGTGCGCACGAACACACACTGGCTGCACAGGAAGCGAACAAAACGTAGGACCCGGGCCACCAGACCTCGCGAGCCAGGAACCGGTTGCCCTCGAAGCTGCTGACAAGTAGCCAAGATCCAGATGACCTTTGCTGTGGAGGTCTGACCTCAAGCCTCATCTTCACACGAGTTACTAGATCTGAGAAAAAATTCCGGGGCGCCGCACATTTGCTACACTTTGCGCATCCAGTGTTGCCACTCGAGGTTGCAGCAACTCTACGGACTCTTCAAAGATCATACTGGCTGCAACCTTGCCACAGGCTTGGAACATCTTTGAACCCTTGTGCATCAAAACGGGTCTGCCCACGATTCTTCCAAGGCACGGTGTCTGGCTTCGCTCTCACATAGGCCCACCTGAGTTGTTGGATGGTTGTTGGGCCGATGCTGCCCAACAGCCAGAGAAGCCCTCATCCGTTCCTCACTGTACACCTTTTCTGCAACGCATGATGTCGCCTACAGCTATATGCAGTTGCAGGCGCATAAGCCCGCACAACTCATCCAGGCGAAAGGTACTCAATCGTCCACAAGCTTTGCGCGTCAGAGTGTCGAACACCTCTTTGCCTCACTGTTAACTCACGAGCAAAGTACGCTTTCAGTGTCCGCAGAGTGTATCGGATTAGGAAAGCAGCCACCCCGAAAACTCAACGTCGAGAAACTGGGGAGCTGCGTAGTTGCATATGCCCATGCAGAGTTGGCGATGTTCCTTGGCATGCGCGCTCGAGGCAGTCTGCACCGTCCCGTCACCACGATAGACCACGACGAACTCACGAACTTCAAATTGACTGAATTGAAAGTCTCTCCCGAGCGACTGGTTGTCAAAAAGATCGATGTTTATGGAGATGAACTCGGCGAAGGTGTCGTAGAGACGCATGTGGGCAATGCCGACCTACCGAGCTTACGGCACGGACGTCGCCAAAATGGTCAACAGAAGCAGCCCCAGCTAGATGATGGAAAGTTTAAGAGCAACAGCAGAGCAGCTGCACCTTCCCATACGCCCACAACATGTTGGAAGCCATCTGTGGAGAGAAGTGCCGCCAAAGGCCGCTCTCGATCTAAGCAGACAAGTGAGCATCCCGAAAAATCTGGCATGGCATGGTCCAGAAGCTCTGTCCTGATGTCCCTAGTTTTTCTTTTCTCTGGTGGCCGGAAGGCCTCCATGGCTTCTCTTGCTTGCTCGCCTGCTTGCTTGCTTGCTTGCTTGCCTGCTTGCTTGCTTGCTTGCCTGCGTGCTTGCTTGCTTGCCTGCCTGCTTGCCTGCTATAGGTATAGGGGCCGCGCGCAACCCCTTGGCCCGAAGGCCTACCCCTAAGGTGCGCAAATGGCAGTCTGTTCGGCCCCGAATAGGAGCTTGCCGTTCCCCCACCTGCAACCTTCTTCAAACGGAAACTTCTGTTGCATGTGGGTCATCGGTCATCCCGGCCTCATCGCGCTACGACTTCCAAGGTCCGGCACAAGTCCCCTGATGACAACTAGAGTCTACTAGAGAAGCAGGCCCCACTGAACCACACAGAAAATACAAACCGCTAGATAGCCAGGAGAAAGGGCGACCTCCCCACGCACAATTAAGTAAATCCTACATCAGTCGCCTTCCATGGCCTTGCTCAGCGGGCTGAGCACCGCCTCTGCACCCCAGCAGCTGTTCCACGCACCAGCCGGTAAGTGCAACCGCAATCCTACGCAGTTCGACTGTCCCCGCTCGAGGAAGGGCACCGCCTCTTGCAGTGGCTGTTGTCCGCCTTGTTTCCGCTGCAGCATGGCCTATCACGTCCGCCGGGTGCACTTCGGCCCCTTTTCCGCACGGGTCCGATGGCTCCCCTGCTCGCCTGCTGCCGCATCCTGGTCTGGTGGGGCAGGTTCGGTGCGTTGCTCTGTCCCCAGCATCTGCGTGGGTCAGCTGTACCTGCGTAGCTGCCTCCGGTCCCCGTGTCTGGGTTGAGAAGCCTTTTTTGGCACTCGCGCTCGACGAAGTCAGGCGAGGTTTGAGGACAGCGACAGTAATTCTCAGGCACATTGGCCTGCTCTCGTACATTAACTTCAGTGATGAGAAAGAAGCCTTACGAAGATGGCCATGCTCATACTCACACTCCTTCCTGGTTTGTGCCCAGCGCTTTGATGGTGGAGTGATGGGTTCTTTGGCCCCCTGCTGCCGCCACGTCATTCCCTCCTTTGGCCCGTTCCTCCCCCCAGTGGCGGTGGGGCTGTCATCACCGAAGGCGCCACCTCGTTCCATGACTGTTCCATGCTTTACCATCGGGTTTGGTAAAGCCTCGGATGGCCTCGGGCGCAAAAAAATGTTCGTATCTCTGACTCGGTATTATTTTTCCCTCTCTTGAACGGATCTGCTCCGTGATAGTCTGGGGCAGCTGGCACCAGTTCTTGAGGGTGGCATCCGGTGTTGTGGGTCGCTGCGGAGGGATTGCCATGGACACGGGAGGATGTGGGGCTCCTGAGTTGCCGTTGCCTTCGCGTGTTGGGGATGGTGTCGGCCTGCTGGGTGCTGCCGGTGTCGCGGTGACCAACCGCGAGCCGCGAGCCAAAGCCTGCTCTCCGTTCCCCCACTGCCCCAACACTTTGGCTACTTGCACCGCTCCCTGTACCCGACTCTTCCCGTGAGTCCCACTGGCGGGCCACGATCGCGAGTAGCGCGTGGCCCCCACCCCTCCGCATCGTCGAGCAACTCTCGCATGACGTGTTGGCTTCGCGCATGGTCTCGTGCCCCGTCTGGTCAGGATCCCACTATGATGAAGTGGCGTCACCGTCCGCCCCACGCCAATGCCTGGAGGCGGGCCACCTGTGAAAGCGCAAGCGCCCGAAACAGGGTTCAGCAATGTGGTTGGAGAGGTTGCGGGGCGAAAGGTCGGCCTTTGTGCTAGGTGCCTTGTACTTGCCTCTCTATACGAGGGTCTGCCCGCCGGCCCCCACGGCCATTGTGCCTTCGCTGGCTTCTTCTTCTTCTTCTTGCTCCGCTGGTGTCTCCGCTGTGGGGTTGATGTCGCTCGGTCCAGAGATGTCCAGAGTATCTTTGCGCTTTTCTGCCTCTCTCTGACTATTTGCTGCCGTGCCACGGTGTAGTTCGCAAAGACTGCAAACAGTTCTTCGTGGCAAACATCGAGGGTTGCATATGCCCATACCAAGTTGGACACCTGCGATGGTGACCACACAAGCTCGTCGTTCGGCAGAAGGGGAATTTAAGCTTGCTGGCATGCCACACTTTGACGATCAAACGATGAGTAGGATTCAATGGCACGCTTTGCTAGCCTCGCCAAGACGCGCAGCAAACCGATCAAGTCGTCGGACACACATGGCGTGGAACAACAACAGCCAGGGCACATGTCGAAAAGAGGCGGATTGTGGTTCTTGGACTTCGCGAAAGCCCAGCACAAGTTTGCAATGGTGTGCCTCAGCCCAAATATTGACCTCTTGAAAGTAGCTGTGTTCACGCAAACATGGACAACAGCCTTTCTGATGCTTCGGAAGCAAACTCGTGACTGAACTGAGCCTGCACCGTTGTGCTAGCTCGGACTTGTTAATTGTTCAGCAGAGTTTCGGCGGCAGGTCACTACAATCCATTGCAGCCGAAGCCAACTGGCCGAAAAGAACTCGCTCTGCCATACCGGCTTTTGCAAATGCCCAAGCCGTCATGGAGATGTCGATGAATCTGCCGGAGTTGCCTGGCACTTGGGCTGTTGCAAGGAAGAGACCGGAAAGCAAATTGCCTTGGCCACCGAGTCACAAATCTTGCGTGCCGCTTCTTTGGATAGCGCTATCCAAAGGTCTCCACGCTCGCGGATCTGGAGCCTGCTAAGGACTCCCTCCACGCAAACCGCATTTTATCAGAGCTGCACCAACATTCGACGACTGCTTCCAAGACACTTTGCCAAAACCCATGCGAGCCTCTTGCAGCCGAGGGCTGGAGTCAATTGCACCCCTGGTCGGCCAACGAGCTTCTGCAGCCGAAGGGCTTAGCAGCATCCGTGGGACCGAAATCATCGATTCTTGCCAAAGACTTGTCTAGCAGTGCTTGAAGCATAGACGGATCCTGGCAAACTGTGCTGAGTCTGTGCATTGGCTCTAGACAGCGAAGCATAGTTCTTGGTCCTCCCAATCCTTGATTCTGGCCAAAGCATACGCCAGCATGGACAAGCCTGCAGACCGGTCAGACGGAAAATAACAAAGTACACACGCAAGCATGTAGTTTTCGATAACGGAGCAGAGACATCAACAGCACGCGTGACTATGAGCCCCCACTCGAATCACATACCTGGCCGTCTAGTGTGCAATTGAAACAGCAGGGCCACCAGTGCAACTGGCGATCAGGTTTAGCTGGTTTTCTGTTTGCACTTTCTGCATGCCATCAGCATAGCCTGCGGCCGCACCATCACCCTGCAAGAATCGACTGCACTGTCTGACCACCTCGCGGCTCAAGTCGAGACATGGAGCTCTTCACGCGGTTCTGCAGGGCCATCCAAGCCTGAATGCTGCAACACGCGGCGGAAGCATGCGTTGCTTTCTTTTCTCTACAGAAAACTGCCAGAATTCACTTGATGGCACACGCGCTTCCCAAAGCTTTATAGCGGCCCCCTCCAGCTTGGAGAACTGTTGGAGAACTCAAGGCGCAGACCCGATTGTGCCAGAATGGCAGAAGGTGCGGGTCCTGCCGTCAACGCTCAGGTCTGAAGGACGATATCAGCTGCACTGGGTTCAGGCAGCTCCTGTTCCACTTTGGGAATCTGAGCAACCGCGATTACAGTATTTCCCGCATCGAAGCGCTCGATCTCCTGGCGAATAAGCTGATGTTGATTCACGGAATAGCCGAAGAAGTCAGACGAAGGTATGTTGGCATGTGAGCGTCGTCGCGCCTGGTTTACCAGGTCAAAGAGCTTCTGCAATGTCTCCTGGGAGGGACGCCGGGTAGACTGTTTCATCCGGAAACACTCGTGGCGACCTGCTCCCTGATTGCAATGTCCAGCTGAATCTGGTTAGGATGGCGGACACCGATCGACAAGAAAATTGGTGGAGGGCCTTCAATGGTCGTCTGCAATTCACCCTTCCCGACTGCGAGACCAGCGGACACGAACAACGCACCGTGCCTTGCTTTCCCTCCTGCCATCTTTTGGCATTATAAAACCTCACGAAGAAGGCTCGAGCAACTTCCCAGCAATGCTGTGCTGCCGATGCCATCCAAGACGCGATGACATTGTGCCGGCCGACTACAGGAGGGCATCATGCAGGGCTCGTCACAAGCCACGAGTGTTGCTCTTCTCGTCCATGCTGTACCAGACGGTATGTACTTCGTGCTCACCAGGATACCACATGTTTTGTTGTATCTTCCTTGGCTTCCTCACCTGCCTGAGTGCTGTTTCTGTCTGGTAAGGTCTTTCTGCTACATCAAGCCGTTTGACAGCTGCAATCGATTTAAAGGGTTACCCGGTTACCTCGCCCAGCACCCACAAAGAGCATCAAAGAGCTACGTGTCCGACATTTTTTTTGGCATACATCTCTCGTGGGCGCAGCAAGTGTGCCCATTTTCCAACATCCATCTTTGTTGGCGGCACATCCATTCCTGCGCTCTGCTAGAATTTGCTCCATCGACTCCGCGTTGCGATGCAGCCAGGTGCTCCAAAGCAGACCAAACCTTCCCCAAGTGCAGACTCCACAATTGGCAGTCGCGGCATCGAGCCAACAACTCAGCTTTCCTTTGTCCGTACTCAGAAGCTGCAAGCTGCGTTCTTGCGATCTGCACTTCATAGCAGAACAAGCCCGCCCAGCAAGTACCCTGCCGCAAGGCTCTGTACCACACAGATGTGGGATATGTGGGTTGCCCTGGTCGCGAGATCTTTTTTTGAATTCCGATGCTCCGCAGCCACTGCACAGGCAGCTCCTTGCAGCACTCTGATCGTTACTTAGATCTCGCTCCTTGCAGAAACCGCGCGCGCTCATGAAGTTTCGCGTTTTACTGCCTGTCGGATGCTGTTGGGCGGTCTTTGGCCTTTGGGAGGCAGCCCGATCACTCAGTGTCATGGTCGCTTCCTACTGCACCTGCCTGCGAAGTGGCATTTTTACCACGTGGAAAAACAAGGTGCGCACAACGCACGACGACGTGTTGCCAGGTGAAACCGTGCAGGGGCCGACGTGGTGGAACCTTTCGTGGATACAGCTGGTGCATTTGATGGGTCGCCCCTTCCTCTCCATGATCTCCTTAGCGTCGGGCCCAGGTGGCCCAAGGGCTTCTGGCCCCCTGCATTCGGGCGAACTGACAGTTCTGAACCATGCTGCCCTTCCATGCCCGGCGAGATCCTTTTCGTCAGCCTAGCCGTCTATGAAAATCGAAGTTGATGCGGCCATGTAGGCCGAAACACGGCGGCCACAAGAAAGCCTTTGCCGGCTGTTGCCTCTAAGCCTCGCGGGCGCTTGCTTTGAGCCCCCCAGGCATGTCCAAATCGATACGCAGGGACGGGACTGCTTCTTGCAGCACCCCTTCCCACACCCGCATCAACTCCTTAGAAGACAAGTTTGGCTGCATGCGTGCACGCATGCACACACTATGTCTTGCATGTCGTTCATGACACGGCCCAGTGTTCGCTCGAGCATCTGGACGAGCCCCGAGTATCAGAGAGGGCTCCATGGCATCCTGCGATTGTCGGAAGCATAGCACCTGCAAGCCTTAGCTGCTTAGCTAGTCAGCAAAACTTCCTTCCACCGTTTACAGCGGCCAAACGCACCGACACGATCATCGCGGAACTTACAAGACAGTGATCGGCCGTGGAGCGTTCAGGAATGAGCGAGGCGTAGCTGGAACTCATCGCCTTTCCAGCAAAAGCCACGTCGTACTGCCGCATCGAGTCGTAAAGTTCCTAGGTATACGTTGAACGAACGTATCTCGGTGAGCGCCAATAACAGCTTTGTTCCTGCCGGGCTACTTCTCTGCTCGACTCGGGCACTTCCAGCTCCACCCCTGGCCCTGACAGCCTCGACACTCTGCAAGTTTGCCGCCTTGGCGTTGCAGGCGGCAAACTTGTTTCCACTAGTTTACAGAGTTCAGGTATGCCCGTGACATAACTCTACATCCGGGCGGCCAAGGACAAATGTGAAAATGAGGGCCCTGGACTACGCACGCCAGCTGCAGGACGCCATTTTCTTTCCTTGGAACTCACACCGGCAGCCTACCGGCAGAAACAAGCAGGTCCTTCCTGCATGTCCGAAAGCTGAAACTGCCTAGGTGCTCAGAAAGGTACGTGATGACCTCCGATGCTGACAGGCTATGCTTTGAAACTCTGGGGATCGCTGAGCTGCTGGCCGTCGTCGCGGACTTTCGCTGCAGGCAAAAGATCCGCCTGAAGATGCATCGAGTAATCTTGCCGACATGCACAGGCCAAGTCTAATTGGCGAGGCCTGCGCCAGTTCGCCAACTTTCCAAGGCTTTCGGACGAAAGCTCCACTCCCGTATTGAACTTCCAGAAGTAGCCACGCATGATTGTCACAACTTCCTCTGGCCGAGCTGTCGCTGACGACCTGTCACAGCACACTTGACGAGGCACGTGGAATGCAGCGTCCCAGACATCCCCTGACTTAGGCAAACACAGCAGTCTTCGGCACCGCGTGCACCATCCAGATTTCCGCTGGAACTGGACCCTGCATGACGTCGGAATCATCCTTAATTGAAGGAAATCCGATGGCCCAAGCTCGGACCTACTTCCAGACGATGGCATGGCGGAAACAAAAGATCCCACCTTTACAACGGCAAGGGCTATACAGTCTGCACAGGCTGCACAGAAACACAGCAGTCTCCGAATCTAGGCATTTATGCGGGCCTTGCCTCGTACTCGATGAGCTCTTCGCAAGCTCCATCTAAATCCTTGAAAGAGACCTTCACTTGGCCATCCGATGAATAACACATGCACACGTAGAAACATGCCGCACAACCTTTAACTCCACGTCATCTTCATACTCCACGGAGGCTCGACTTTGCCTGGCGGGCGGCCCTATCCAAATCGAACCAGTGACGGCTCACGTCCGTCCATGTCCATAACGCGCAGTTTTCCAGCATTCTGCTCCATTCCGCTTGCCTAGCCTTTGCTCTGCAAGCGAGGGGTGCCTTGAGACAACCTTGCCGTCGCCACACACTACAGCTTGCTCGACGGGCCTGTGAGCACAGCCTTCGCAAAAATGTTCTTCAAAAGCAGTGGCAAGCCTTCGGTGTCAAGCACCAGATGCGCGTGACCCACAGGCATCGACAACTTCATCTCTTGCGCCACGTCTGGCTCTGCTATGAATATAGCATGAGCGTTGATCCTCCGGTCGCTTGTCAAAGCGGTCGCTAAATCTTGCGGCGATATGCCATAGCCTCGGAGATTCGCATCTGAAACCAGGAAAACAAAATAGTCATCTGCCTGTTCCTTGATAATTTCAGTCATTGCTCTGATGCCAGCCGAAAGCGTGTTGTCACCACTGCGGGCGAAAGAAGCATGGTCTGCCATGGCATTAACTACGGCAAAGCGCTCTGCCCGATTGCGTGGAGGCTTGCCCATCTGGACAAAGGGCAGCCAATCCGTCTCACCGCTGTGGCCCACGACCTCATACATGTACTTGTGCTCCAGCCCGAACAAACCCTCCATGACCATCACCATGGAGGCGCAAAGCCGATCAAGCCGTCCATCGCCGTTGAAAACTGCCATCGAACCACTGACGTCAACCACGAATGAGAGTCGCTTTGGAAGGGCTTGCGCCACGGACGGGTCCTCGCGTTGACCACGGTGCTTGAAAACATTCTTCTCGCCAATCGCAAAATCCACAATTTTGCTGTCATCCAGTTCGCCTATGGTCTTTCCTCGCAGCCAGGTCCTCTCCTTTTCTTTTGCTTCCACCGCTTGGAGAATCACCCGCAATTGCGTCACTTCCTTCTCCACTGTGCGGAAAAGCTCGTCATACTTGGCAATGTCCAGGTCAGCGAGCTCTAGCTCCAGCTTCTCTTTTCCGACTGCGAGCATTGCTCGCTCCCTGGCCTTCTGGAGGACCTTGCCGGCTCCAGCTGCTGCTTTTGCGTCGCCGGCGTGCTGGGAGCTTTGTTGCCTCGCCCCGCTCCCACGTCCACGTCCGAGTCGACCCTTGCTACGCTTACCGCGGCGGCCACGCCGACCTTTGCCCCTCGAACCTCCGACCATTCCTGGTGTGGAGGATGATCTGTCGTCACTCGAGTCTTCCGTATCCGCCATATCCTCACCTTCAGTGTCGTCGACATCAAGATCTTCGGCTTCGTCCTCCGACTCGCCAGGAATTCGGCTCTCGCTCTCGCTCTCGAGGTCGGCATCGGTGTTGCCGGCCGCGCCACGCATGCTGCGATGGAGCGCTTCTTGAACCGCCAGCTGCCCTTTCCGAAGCTCCAGGATGCGAACATGCGAATCGGCAAAAAGAAGTGCCAAACGCCCGTCCTCCATCTCGCAGCATGCAATGCAACTGGGCATTTCCATCTGCTTGCGAGCTGGTGCTGTCGCCACAGAAGAACTTCCACGCTTTGTCAAGAGCATTCCCTGCTCTGCTAAAGAGTTGTCGGTCCCGGCCCCCTTCAAAGATCTTGAAGCCAAGCCCAGGCCTGGAACCTTCCCGAGGACAATGCGGCGCATTTGGCCGTTTGCGACATCCACGACCTCAACCCAGACACAGCCGTGGTCCACCGAGTAGACAGGACCGCTGGAGTCACTCAGCCACGAAACTGAAACTAGGCTTTTCGAAGCACTGTGCCAGCACGAGATAAAGTGCCTTGGATTGGTCTGAAAATTGCCGGATGCCTGTGCAACATCCTGAAGTTCGGAGAGTGGCGAAGAACGTCTGTATCCCATGATAGGGTGAGCATTGCCAGGCACGTCCACATTCAAACCCACTGCAAAGCTACAGTATGTATCCTCGGTCGACAATACCTGTGAAAGCATGCTGGGGTCGCAGTCAGAGTCGGGAAGGCCAGCAAAGTGCGGCGGAAGAGAAAGATCGCTTGGGTGGACTGGCGACCAGAAGCGAGGCTCAAGTTGGCTAGGCTCCCAACGTGCGAAGTGAAGTTGCGCCCCCAGAGATGCCGACGTCAGATAGGAATCAACATCGTTCTCGCAGTTGCCCGCCACTCCTCGGCCACAAGAGCTTCCGGGGTTCGGGACTGCTTTTTCGCAAGACTTCTGACCCAAAGCTTTGCACTACTTTGTCTGCTTCGGTTCAAGTATATCTAGCTGCGTGACCAGCAGCCCGTCCCAAGCACAAGCTCGCAAAGCTGCACGGTCCCGTTCGAGTCGGCACATCTCAGTAGAAGGCGCTCGCGACTGAGAACGTAGACTGCCAGCAAGCCCATCTTGCCGGGCCTGCAGTCGTGAGCATGGCATATGGCATGGACAGCATACGCATGGGCAGGTGTCCACTGCTGCCTGGAGGCAGATCCAAGGCGAGTCTTCCAGCTCGCACAGCTCGCTCTGCTCCCGGAGATTCCGAGGAAGACCCGCAGCCAACCAGCAGAAGCTCGCTCCCCGACTCTGCGAAGTAAATCGCCAGTGGCAAATCTGCCAAGAGCCCCGCGCAGACAATCTTTGCATCTGCCCGAGGCGAACTTGGGGGCTGCACTTTCAAGCTGTGAACCACCCCATCGGCAGGCCATATGCTCAGATGTGCAGCATTTCGCGTGTCGTAAGTGCAGACACACCCTCCCTTTGAATCCATCACGGGAAGCAGCGCACGACCGATTGCATACGACGCACGATCCTTGAGCGTGCTGCCGGCTGCCAAGCTGATTTCACAATAAGCTTCACGATGCACGTCATAAACATGGAGAGCCATCTGGCTGCTGAGGATGCACAAGCACCCTTGTGCTGATGCCATTCCCAACAAAGCTCCCAGCCAAGAGCCCGTGATAGGGTCCTTGCCTCAGTCTCTCATAAACTCGAACGAGCTTGCAGTATCAAGCGCCTACCGTACAGCATATGAACTCGCGATGTTTGGTCTCATGTGCGAGCGACTGGCACCCAAGGTATTTCGCCAACAGCGAGCTACGGGCATTGTCAAGCTGTTGCACTTCTCCAACGACACACCCAACTCCAGTACCGAATCCTGTCACAGCGAATCTGCACATCATCATCACAGTAGCGCAGTGGTGACACTCCGAGCCCCAAGTTTCCTTCTATGCGTGCTTCGTCGTGGTTCTTATCTGGCCCGTCTAGCGGAATACAGAGCCAAAGCAGACTGAGATTGAGGTTCAATCTCCAGGGCATGTTCAGGCTGTTTCCCAAGACCTGGAAACCTGTTCAGCCTTTCACGGCCGCGGTGCCTTGAGCCTTGAGCACCAAACATCGTGGACACGCAACATGGTTTTTCGATATGATACCTTGTATGGCGTATGGTCTCTAATGGAGAGAAAGTAGCCTTTGATGACGACACCGTCCGTCGTAACGAAACCCAGCGCCCACCAGCGATCCTCTTCTGAGAATTCTCTTGATCTCGACGACTTACTCTTGAATGGAAGCCAAGCACCTGGCAGCACGACCGCTCCCACGTCTGTACATCACAGACCGCAGACCTTCCAACAATCCTGCTTCAAGCCTGCAGTGGACCTTCGACCTTGGACCTCTCTTTGGACATGCGTAGGATCTCATGCTTTCTTCACGAAAGCCTTCAAACCGTCGCCAGCTTTCCAGCAAAGGTCTCTCCAGCATCGCTCGCTGCGCGTGCTCACCTGAGCCCAACAACCGTCCTCTTCTACAACAATGCAGTGAAAACTCGCAAGCCCAAAGACAACTCAAACACAAAGGCCACACAAATCGCTGCCGATTGGTTGCTATGAGAGCGATGGAAGGTGGCCACCTTCTCAGGTGGGCCGAGATGTACGGGAGCTGCAATCCGCGTGCGTCGCTGAGCCGCGGCCGTGCCTGGAGAGTCGGAGGCCAGGGGCAGCCCATGACGGCGGAAAATACTGAAAACCACTTGTCGAAGCTGTGCGTCGAAGGCATCAAAGGCGAAGACGTTCTCCATTACACTATCAATGGAGTCATCTGGATACACTGCTAAGTGGCGCACGATATTGACTAGTTCTCGGGTTGAGTATGGGTACGAAAGCTTTCCATCTTCGACCATTTGCCGCAGTTCGCTAAAAGATGCAGACAACATCTCCAGCAACGCCACCGGAACCTGCGGTGCATAGGACTGCAGCATGGCGACCTCTGACACCTGGTCCGGGTTCTGGACGGCATGGCATGCGAAACAGTCCCCCATCTCGCGGAAGAAATCATTCCCTAAAAACGGGAATCCCGGGCGGTTTGCCAAGGCCACAACGAGGAACGCCTCATGGATGTTCCGGTGTCGCACAAAGCGTCGGCCATCTGCCAGCAGGATCTCACCATCCTGCAGGAGTCCTTTAAGAGTTAGCACGACTTCCGTGGGAGCCTTGTCGAATTCATCGATCACAAGAACCCGACCGTTGATCATGGCCTTCACCAGAGGTGAGTCATCATAGCACAAGAGGCCATTGCGCAAGCTTGGTACCAAGGTGAGCGAGCCCACAGTTGTGTCGCGGTGTAGCTGGATGTACTCACGCTCCCGGTGCAACAGCATAAGCATTTTGTCGATGAGCTTGTTCTTGCCAACACCCTGGTTGCCCATCAAAAGCAGGTGCTCAGAGGCTGCAATGTCGCGAAGCATATCGTGCAGTGCCAGGGTTTGCTGTGGGTTGTGAAAGAACTGGGTTTCAGGGACCAGCGCCTTTTCAAGCGGTGCTTGTACTCTGCAAGCAGCGGTTCCAATCCGCAAAGTTGGCTCTGAATCCATCAAGTCTGCTGCTTGAACAGCCATGCCAGCAGCATCCTGCAAGCGTGCTTGTTTGGAATGAACGCGAAACCCGGCTGTTCGCAGGACAGCCAACACAGCTCCGCTCTCAGCTGCTGGCATAAAGTCTGTCATCAGAGCTGACTGCAGGTATGCGCCGATCTCCGACGCAATATCAATACTACTTGGTGCGGCTGCTGCCGTCCTTGCTGCACGCAGAATTGCACGCAACGAAATCATCACCGAAGGATTGGCACTATCCTTGGTGCCAGTCCATAGAGACGAGCTGGAGTCTTGTGAGGCCTCATAGAGAAGCTGGCGCACGCGAAGCAGCGAGCGGACAACTCTTTGCGGGCAGTCAGGCACGGCAGCTGCGATGACAGGCCCAAGCTCTGGCTGCAGTGGCAGTGTGAAAAAGTGAAAAAGCTGCAGCACTTCGTTTGTGAGCCAGCTTCGACGGTGTGCATCGTTGGGGGTCGCCAAAGCCACCAAGCGGAATGTTGGATGTGTGCAGCGCAAGCCTCTGCTCGACAGCTGCTCCGATGTCAAGCCGAGCGACACAGAAAGAACCTTCCACCGCCATGGGGAGACAAAGCGGGTGCCATCATACAGTGTAACCTCACGATCTTGAATTACTTGAATCAAGGATGCCAAACTTCCTGGACGGAGCTGTTGCAAGCCATCAAGTACACAAAGACCGCCGTTCTGCATCGCTTGGAGAAGTGGGGACGGCTCCCACGTGCTCTCACCTTGCCTGCTTGTGGCCCTGCGTTGAAACAGATCTCGAGCTGTCATTTCCTCATGCAAAAAAAGCGTCTCCAGATGAGAATATCCCAAAGCATGTCCGAACTGCCTGGCGAGAAATGTTTTGCCTTCTCCTCGCGGGCCAATGAGGCAAATGTCTCGACCGACCGACGCAGAAAGGAGCATTCCTGTCAGAATCTGCCTTTGGTGGTCTGGCAGATCCAGAGCCACATGCTGGACCTCGTCCGGTCCGCGTCGACAGCGAAATGTTCTCACATTTCTACAGATGCGAATCTTGAAGCATGCTTCTGTACCCTCCTCCAAGACTTCCTCCAGAACTGGAGCTCCTGAGGCACCAGGTGCCTCACCCTGAGACTGAGGATGTGGCAAAATACTTGAAACCAGCTGCGCTGCCTCTGCTCTTAGGAGTCCACTTGCTTTACCAAATGGAAAAATCGCGCTCACCACGTGATGTACCGACAAACCTGGCGCAAGCTCGAGCAGCTGAGCAGCTGAAATCAAAGACTCTTCACAGGGAAAGCAGGGTGAGCCGAAAGCCAAATTCCTTGCTTCAGTGCCAGATGTTTGCGCCTGCAGTTTCATGAGTGCCCAAAGGCCCTCATGAAAACTTAGGAGTTCTTCAACGCACTCTGCTGAGGCATGCGGGGCATAATGTGTTTGCAGTTGGAACAGAAGAGCGTCGAGCGGAACTCGATCAATGAAGCGAGCCTGAAAGCGTGAGCGCAAAGGAGGGTCCAATGGATTGCCAGGAAAAGGTGGTGCAGGAACTCCAAGCGCAACGACTCGAAAGTCCTCATGCACGCGTACAAGCTTCAGCTGCTGTAGATGCTGCAGGCGGCTGCGACCAGCTACCAAGTTGTCGTACCTCTTCGGCGCAACAAGGAAACGACCATCTTCGAGCTGCATCTCTCGGTTTTCCAGGAGGTTGTTCAAAAGTGGCAGCACATTGCGCTCCGCTTTCTCCAGGCCTTCAAGTATCAGCACGCGGCCATTCAAAGCCGCGCGCACGACCGCCTGGTCAAACCAAATCACGGACAATGTCCCAGAACTACCCTGCTCGCTCATTCGAAGCTCACGTCGCATCTTGAGGTCGACCTCTGAGGTATCTGGAGTCAGCGCAAGGAACTCGCACTCTCGACCTGCCAAATGCAAGCGCGCGATCACACCTGTCAAACGACAAACCGAAGCGGCCTGATGGCTCCACTTAAAGTGCATATGAAGCATGTTTCGGATGAGTTGCCCCTGAAGACCACCGCCATTTTGGCCTTCGACGTTGTGGAAAGTCTCAGAAGCCAAGATCGGAATCATCGCCCCGGAAGTCAAACCGTTTTAACCATGCCGTAAATTCTTTGACCGGAAAGCATCGTGCACTGACATGCACTGACACTCTTCACGAGAGCATTACTTTCGCAAACCGGGCTCACAAGTGTCATGCGATTGCTGACAAACTATCTACAAGAAAGGTTGTGCAACGGCTCTCGGTAGAGATGACTGCTTTCGGGGAGCCATCGTTGGACTGCCATGCGCATTGCGCATCTTCCGATGTACATTCCTGTGCTCGCGGTCCCTGCTTACTGTAAGTTCCCGCAAGGCCGCCTAAATCAAGTCGTGCCGATCTGGCATCATTACAGCCTTTCATCGAAAAGGTTCTGACGTCTCTGCCGGTGGGCAAATCTTCATGTTGAATTCTTTCCGGTGGCAATAGTCCGTTTGGCATGCGCTTGAAGCCTGCGGCCCAAAAAGGCTAGGAGATGCACTCCGCAGATCGATCAGCCAGCGCGGGCTGGCAACTGCTAGCGCCCGAAAGCGCCTGGCTTCCGAGGCTGCCAACTGCATCTTCGACTCTGCACCTGCGATAATGTCTGCAGCGGTCTAGAGCACAGGACAATTCTCAGTACGTTCCTTCCGCATCCTTGCTCGTGCAGCGTTGCGAAAGTCTAGCCGACAGTGAAGCTCACCGCCTCTGACACAAACCCAAAAGGTTTTGAGGGGTTTTCGGCACGCAAAGCCAGGCGAGGTTCCAGGCAACAGTTCTGACCTCTCATTGACATGTTGGGCTTGGTTCGAGTGTTTCCGATTCGGGTTGTGTCTAGCAGTCTGGCACGGCCGATGCTGCAGGTGAGATCTTGGGTAACCACCACTCAACACTAGTCTAGAGAAGCACTTCAAGACTGACGGATTCTTCTGATGGCATCCGAACAAAGACAAATCCATCATCATGTCTCGCCTGCGATCTCACAGAACCGATACGCCAGCCAGCGGCGCAAAGGAGAGTGTGGGCCCAGCAGAAACATGTCTTGTCCGAGAGCATCCTTCTGAATCATCCAACGCAAATGCTCGGCGGCCCATTCTGACTCCAGCAATCTGCAGCGCTGCTCATATTGGATCGGAATAAGTTCTGGGCTTTTGCTGTCGGCTTTCGTTGAAGAAGTGAGGGAGGCAGCAATCTGCCTCACTCGTCGCTGGGCCATGGCTCGACTGCAACACACCGAAAGAATACTTGCCAAGAATTCTGCAGGATCATGCGCCGCACGTCTAACATTCGCGCATCTATGCTCTCCGCTCCTATCATGCGATTGGCACGGCTGAGCTGGAGCCACCAGTATCAAGTCGAAAATAGGTGTCAGGCCACGCATGCCGATACAAAAGCAGCACTGCCAGCACCTGAGTGACGACAACTCCACGGAAGCTCGAGCCATACCTCGCGAGCCTCGCGAGCCTCCGGCCTGACACGAAAGCGCTCTGTGTGAAGCGCTCGCAATGCCTTGGGGGATTCTTGCACGTTGCGGTATGGCCTGCGATTGCTGGGGGGATTGCTGAGTCTACTCATGCTCACGTTCAGCTTGAGCAGTAAATGCGCTGCCGCTTCCGTGCACCGACCAAGTTGCGAAGCCCAATCAAGCCAGTGCATGTCACTGCAGGCCTGGATCAGCCTTCCTTTACTGCCTCCAGTGCCTCGCTGCAGGGTGCGAAGCAAAAGCACTGCTGATCAGCCTGGCACTGCCTCCCAAGCGTTGACAGTAGAGCCACGCCTGCCACTTCAAGGTGGGAAAGCACCCTTGTGTTTGCTTCTCGACAACCACGGGTGTTGAGAAGTAGTCCCCAGGCCCCTTCACTGTCTGAAGTGAAGCTGGCAGGAAAGCGCAACCCCCAAATGGAAAACGCAACAGTCACAAAGGGCTACTGACAATGAGGGGTTTGGCTAGTTGAATGAGCTTCAGCTCCAACAGCCCCAGCTACGGGGTTGCTCAAGCCGACTATGGACTATGGCCCACTGCTCCCACAAAACTGATTTTTGCATGGGCTGTGCCGCTGCGGAACTATGACGTGAGCTCAGTAAACACAAGGCGATTGGCCTGCAGTCCGTCCAAAGTCGGTAGCCACATATTACCAAAGCACATTGCTCTCCAGGCTCGCGTTCTTGGGATTGGACTGGGATGGGGGAACTCTTCGGAACGCCAAACGTGACAGCAAGAAACCAAAGCAGGTGCATCAGTGAGTCAGGCTGTGCAAATGAAGCATCTTCCGAGCACCTCAATAACCAAAGTCACATGCTCTGCTTAGAAGAGCCGGGGCCTAGCCTACGGCAGTTTACGGCACTGCAGAGTAAAATGCGGAAACCATACCACGAGCAACCACGGCAACCGTTGTCGGATACATAAACCGAGAAGAGATCCACGGCTTCGCGAACGGCCTGCCAGCCAAATGTGTTGCCGCGGACATGCGGCGGCCTTTGCTGTTATGCCTCGGACCGAACGATCAGCTAGATTGTTCACGCCGATGCCCGATGCTCCCATGTTTCCAACTTCTGAGGTGCTCACCGGGGACGATCTCTATCAGATTTTTCTGGCCTTGGGGTGGTTGATTGCGCAACAGAAGCCAAAGTGGCTTCTCCCTTTTGCTGACTTTCTAAGGGCGTCTGCAGAGTCTGCAGAGGACGGGGGAGTTAAACGCGGCCCTGCATTGGGGCGCAGCCTGATGCAGCTTGTCCGTCGCGCGGGTGCGCCCTCCCCCCCTCCACAGCAGCCAAGCTCAGCCTCTCACCCGAGCAAACAGCCACAAGGATAGTTCGACGTTTTTGTGGGAACTCCCGTGCAAAATTCGCACAGCCGCCCATCCCCTCCCCACACCTCGCTGTTCGCTGTGGGAACTCCTGGTTGGGCTCCAATTGGCTACGGCTGGGTGAAAGTGCCTCGGGACTGGACGTGCTGGTCTTCGCGAAACCGATGCTCTCTTCTTCCACACCCCAGCACAGACACCCCTCTGTCTCTCTTTGTCTCTCTCCTCTCAAGAATAAACCAGCGACTCGCGACGCATTCTCCAGGCGCGAGCATGAAATGCTGCGGCCCTGGCGGCTTCTTGGGAAACAGGCCGGGGGCCACGGCCTGCACACCAGGCCGATGCCGGATCGTTTCCGTAGATTCTTGTAAACCCCATACAGGCCTGGACCTTGAGCATCAGACAGATCCATCGGGCGCCGCCCTGCCAGGAGAGGAGACTTCAAGACCTTGACCTCCAAACGCCTGGAGCCGCTGAGCCTCCAGGAGCTCCTGTTCACGCTGGACCACGGCAATGTCTTGGTCACTGAGTCCAGGTTGCTTCAGATTCTCCTCTCAACAGAACGGCACAGAAGACTTGAAGCCATTCTTCCAGCTGAGGGTTGCAGATTCTCCCACTGCAGCGAAACGCATCAAAACCGTATTACGCGGACGCAGCCGTGTCGTAGAGCTAAAGCCGCGCGCGGCTAGGGTTACGATTGACTGTCGCAACAGTGTGCCAGGTGCCGGTCGGATTAGATCCGTGTGGATTGGATAAACTCTCGGCATTGCGAACACCCGACTGATGCTGCTTGGTCAGTCAGTGACCTTTGCATTCAAGATCTTTCAAGCAGTTGCATGTGACGAAGTCTAAGACAGTCGAGTCACCAAAACGTGGTTAAGCAGCACCACGCTTTCTTGCTCCCTTGTGCCCAGCATGAGTTCGCAAGACAGCTGAAACACCGCTTCAGCAACATTCGATGAAGATTCGGTTTCCATATAAATCCTTCACATGCATCGACAGGTGCTGATATGAAGCAGGCTGGACGTCTTGAGGGGCGCAGTACCGGCGGACTCCAGGTCCCGTGAGATCCTGCGCTTTGGATGCTGCCAGAACAGCTGCCGCAAAGTTCTCCTCTGCAGATGGATTCCTGTTTTTTCTGATATCTCAAGCTGCTGGCCACAGGCCCGGCCTGGACTGGAAAAGCGGCCACGGCCTTCAATTGTCTGTAGACCTGGACGGCACGTGAAGACATTCAAGCCAGCCGGCCTGCAGTGCGAGTAAGCCCAAGACCAGACGGAAGAAGTCTGTCTGACGGTTTGCTCCACCTGGGTATTAGAGTTTCTTTCGCTGATCAAAGCGGTAGCTTGTTGGCAGGAGCCACCGAAGCCCCGAGCCGCGATTCTGCTCGTCATCAGTGATAAAGGTCCGGAATCTGAAGTGTCATGTTGATCCCACATCAGTTCTGAGTTCCCGTTCTAGGCAACTTCTGGAATGAAGCTCAGCTCCGGCATGTCTTCGAGCGGGTATGAATTCATTTAATCAGTGCCTCTGCGCTTTTCAAGAAGATGAGATCGCGGCTCATTGAATCTCTTCTCATCAAATTTTCCGAAGTCTCGCCGCAAAGTGTGGTGCCGGTCATCCTCACATCCGCGTCACAGCACCGTCATCAGCATTCATCAGCTTGTAAAGCAGGAATGCGTTTCCTGAGGACAGCAGAGCTCCACGAAGCGTAGTTTGCGACCTGAGAATGGTGGGGACACGCAAAAGCAGTCCCACAAAGCCTTCCTTTCAGGCTGTACGACGAGCTTTTCTCTGCTCTGGCAGGATTTCGTCCAGTCCGGCCGCCCGCAAGGATCCACTGAGGAGCTCCTGCTGGCAAGCGACCAAAGATGGACTGGCACGCTCACCTGGGCTCAAGACTTGCGCTAAACACGCGATCTGGTAGGTCTAGGTGCACCAAGCGGCACTCTGTGAGTAGCGCGCCGAAACTGCCTACCTGACAATGGATTCGGTCGATGCGATGGAGGACATATGCTGGCAGCTCTAACCTCGCTCAATGCGAAAAGGGCGGGCTCACTGCCTGTGGCGTGATGTCCTGTTGCTGTGCGAACGAGACCATGAGGAGCCCGTGCCCCCAGCAGCTCGTGTCCGTGCATGCCAGGATGGCAGAGCTACAACCTTAGCCGCCAAGGGCGCCGCCAAGCAAGGCACAAGAAAATACACTGCTCGCAGCTTTCAGCCTATGGTCCATGTTCTCAAGCAATGACCTTCTTTCTCAGCTAGGGAACTGATGGCATCAGGCAATATGCGACACCAAGCCATGTCTTGTGTAACGATATTGACAGCTGTTGCCCAGGACGTCGCCTTTTCGCAGGCACTCACCTGCATGATCCAGTCGTAATCAGGAAGGCTCACTCAGGTGGTGACGTCATGCAACTCATACAAGGGCAGCTGCATCAGCCAAGGCTCTGCCGAATTACATGATATGACGTCCGGTTTCCTTGTGTGACCACATGGCACTCACAAATAGGCTCAGAATGCTGGCAGTGGAACAGAGTATGGGAAACATGAAAAGCCCGGTCGATACCCCCCGCCCCCACTTCAGAGGGTCGAAGTGCGGTTCAACGGAAGTTGGAGGAGAAACGTTCACGGAGCCAATGAAGTGGATGGACGTCCTTCTGCTGCTTGATGAAATGCGTGGTGGCTTCCGCTGGCACAGAGCGATCTGACATTACGTTCTTCTCGTCAACTTGGACATGCATGTGTCAACGACAACACAACATGTGACGAGTGTCTGAGTAAAACGAAACAGAAGCAGCCAGTGGTGACCGATCTGCGAGTTAGTGTGGGTTGAGTACTTTCATGCATTGACAGTTAAAACGTGCGGGCCACCGGAAACATGATGGCGAGCTACAACCCCGGGCTACTGTCCGAAAGTGCTTGAATGTGCTTGACTTTGCAGCCGGATTGGAGGCCAGTCCCTTGCTGCTGTCGCAGCATCAAACAAACGTTCGAAAAGGAAGTCCCAAAGTAAAAATGAGTACACCACTTGAAGGCGCTTCTGCTCTGGCCCAGGGCCCAAATCCAAGAAGCAAGAGCTGGCGATTCCAGCTCCAGAGAGCTGAGATCGCAGAGCGCCACTGATGTCCGGCTTCTGCTGCGCTGAGAACCTCGGAGAGAGCGAGCACCCGGCAGAGCCGAGAAGAGACTTTTGAGAGGGAGCCTGAGCCTGAGCCTGCGGGCCTGTTCTGCACAGCGAATCCTTCTCATCTGAGAGCCCGGCAGCTCCGTGAGACACGACGTCCGGAGCCAGGGTCTCCTAGCGCAGGGCCAAGGCTTCTTGCTTTGCAAGATTTCGGTGAAGGTCGAATGCGAAGCAAAACCCGTCCATGGCGAGCTGGCAGAAGCTCTGCAAGGCTTGCCGCCAGCTGTGGCCTGGACAGGCAACAGCAGGGCAACAGTATTTCTTTTGCGCTCCAGACACGATCACCAGGCACAGAACACTCACCTGTTTGTGGAGCAGAGACTGCCGCCGAACGGACCACAAGATCCAATTGCAGGCTCGAGCCCTTCAAAGCCCGAATCAGATCCACCACTTCCATCCACTGCCGGCATCTTTCGCATGCACTTTGAGCAGCTGCGTATGGATTTAGGCTTGCCTCGGTGCAAGCATGTCCCAACATGTCGCAAGTCAAGTTCCCGCATCTCTGTGATCTTTCTTACATTCGAGCCTGGACCCCATCCATGGCCATGGATCGCAAAACTCCTAGAGCCGCCTCCCAGCGACCGTCGTTGTCAAAAGCTCCCAGAACGGACGTGTAGGCCCCAATGTCGGGTTGCACATCGGATGCCCGCACACCCTGCAGCAAATCCCAAATCCGCTCCGAATCCAAAGCGTTGCCGGCAGAACTGCAAGTAGCAGAGTCCACTGGAACTCCTGCACTGATCAGATGCTGCAAGAATTCGCGGGACACTCGGCGATGATTGCCGGCGGCCCTCAGTGCGGCATTTCCGCTAATGGCATCATGCTCCAAGCGCAGGCGCTGCATCGAAAGGAAGGTGTGGATTGCCAAGGGCCAGTTGGTCTCCAGCTTCTTCATGAGCAGGCTACTCGTGAATTCCGTGGGTTCTAATTCATAATTCAAGACAGACTTAAAAATGCAGAGTGCTGTCGACCAAGAGAGCGAACAAGATAGAATTGCATTGTGGTGCCTGATGTTGGGGATCATGCTGTGCTGGCGCATGCCGGACAGCAGATGCAGAGCGTTGTGCCATTCGGACTGGGCTGCCAGTGGTCCATGTGTGCTTTGTGCTCCCGCGGCGGTTATGGCTGCTCCCGCTGTTACCAGCGAGTGCCTCAGTGACATAGCACTCGCAGTGCTAAGCAGGGCGAGCGACCCCTTCCAGGTCCCATTGCTGCAGCAGGTGATGGCAGCATTGAGTGCTTCAATACTCGCCAAGCGGGAACGGCCTGCGTGAGCCAGCATCTGCATTGCACTGAGTGCATCGTGCCAGCGCTGCCTCCGCCCAAGCTCAGAGAGCGCGGCCGTGAGCTCCTTTGGGCTCTGCAACTTTCGCAGGTGTCGAAGGCCCATCGGCTTGGAGTCGTCATATATCCGGCTCCTGAGGATCCTGCTCTGGTCCCATGTCAGACGCTGATCTAAACACAGCTGACACAAGCATGCACTGGATGCAAGTGCCCCGAAGATATGGACGACAACGTGACAACACAATCCGAAACGCCAGCAACGGAAGATCTGAAGATTGAGAGGTGTTGAGAGCCGAAGAGCGAAGCAACAGGAGTTGCATGGACTTGCAAAAAGTCTCCTCCTTTGCACACGCCGCGACGGCTGGAAAGACGAAGCCTCCACAGATTGCATCGCCGGCGGGTGGTAGCCATTGCCATGCAGCTGAACAGGCACGCCCCTATTCACATCACGCTGTTTTTGCAAACGGATCTGTGGTTTTGCTTGGCAACCTAACTTCAAGCCGGCACGCCCTTTCAATGTAAGATGCTACCGCACATGCATCATGAAACAGTTCTGCAGGCTGCACATGCCAGCTGGGGTCGCTCGCTGGATTCTTCTGGGTTGGCATCCCGCCAAAGCTCCTCCTGCTGGCAAGGCAATGGAGCTGTTTACAACAGGGAACTGCCCGAGCTGTGCAGGTCAGTCCACATAGACCATCATGGGCACCGTCTGGTACAGTGCCACCTGGCAGCTGAGCTGCAGTTTCATCGAATTGTACTGAGAAATCTGATGCCGAATCTCAGTGAGACACCTTCGCCGCCTTAATGTCCTTATAAACTTTGCACTGGTGCAGGGCTGTAGTCGCGGAACACCAACACACACAATCTCTCCAACGGGAGCGGTCCGCTTGAGTAACTTCGGGGTCCAGAGGTCTTCCTGTGAAAGCGAACTTCAGTCAGCACAGCTCTTCAGTGAGCTCACGCATGCATCCCTGAAGCAGATGCTGACCTTCAGAGAAGCCCAGGGCAACTCGGATCTGCCATCTCAACCTAAATTCACATGACATAAGGTCACAAACGGCCAGGCCAGAAAGTACCATGCCAAAGGCACATCGGACTAAGCTGGGGCAACACTTCTCTCTCCAAGACCTCGATGAAGTCCAGGCAGCCCTGAGTGTACAAAGAAACTTGTCTTGCATGCTTTCACATGCATCAAGGGTCGCTGAAAGTAAGAATCGCTCCCATCCGAACGAGAACATTACGATTGCGATTTTCGGGATGCATGAGCAGAACGTTACCCAGACGTACCAGCTGCAGGTAAGAGGAAGCAATGTGCCGTGGCGACACCGGAGAAGTGCGCATGTCGGAAGGAATCGTCTATGCGTCTGTGCAGACATACGTGCATGCACTCACGCGGACCGGCCGTCGAAGCTGCGCATGCTACTTATGTGTGTGCACCCGAACAGCCCATGCAATCCGAATTCCGGGATCCAGTCCTGGGACTGCAAAAACAAGATACCAACACCGCAGATGCTTATTCCGCCGAGGCAACGCGCATTTTCTGCTGATCTGTCTCTCTTTCCTTTATCCCTGCTTCTCGCTGCCTACAGATGCTGCCTACAGATACAGTCCGTGCGATGTTAAATCGCTTGTTCACGGGCTTGTTCTCTTCCTGTTAGCGACTGCTCTAACGAAAAGGCTTGGTGCGAAGATGGGCTCAGATCGTGATGCATCCTCGCCGAATTGGAGACAGCGGGGAAGTTTCCTTTCGATATTCAAGAAGTCAAGGTTTGCTACGGCTGTGCCTGGTGAAGGATGAACTGGCAGTCCGCCCATACCTCTTCCACGTTACCGAGAACGCTCTCGACAAATGGCCACTGGTGATGTCATGAACTTGCACGCCTGCTCAAGCCTCAAGATTGCAGAAGTCAACTCTGCCTCGCAATTCGTTTCAGGCTGACCCAAACTTGCAATCGACACAGCTGCAGATCGCCCCTGGCTCAGCACTCAGCATTCTCTTTGAGTTCCGGCTTGGCTTGGTTGTCATTTAGGTGCAACAAGACCTGACCACTTTGCTTTGCATTCTGAAAAGCGACCTGCACTGCTGAGACGTATCTAAACGAGCTTCCTTCCTTTATCAATCGTAACATGCTGCACCTTGCACAAAGACTCGAAGTCCTGAATTAGTGCACGTGCCATCTCTTGCACCTGTCACGGGCACTCAGACAGATGCTTCAGGACTTCAAGACCCACAGAGCCTCGGCATATGTTTCCATTTGGAGGACCTTGGGCATGCGTCGGGCCCACACATACGGAAGAAGCACGAAAAAGCAAGCGCAGAGGTTGGGTCAGGTCCCGGGCTCTGTGCGCTTTTTCTAAGAGGCTGGAGTCAAAATGCATGACTTGATTGCTGCCCCCGAAGTCGACCTGCCGTCGAGAGTCGAACTCAGCCGGATCAAGGCTGGGTCGCTGCAGATCGCTGAGTTCAGAAGAGGTCTTCGTTGAGCACGCGGCATCTTGCTTCAGGAGGCCCAGGCGCTGACATAGAGAAGCGGCTTGAACCTAAGACGAGTCGGTCTGCGCGAAGACTCCGGCAACAGTGTTGGCATGCTTGCCTCCCGGAAGGGATCTCCAGATGTGCTGAGGAGCGCATCGCACCTCGAAGGCAAGAGCCAGAAAAAAACAGTACAAGAGCAACAAGCAAAATGCGCCGTGAAATCTTCCAAAAGCAAGCACGGCCGTCAGCTTGCACAGCACCGTTTCTCGGCAACAGGTGCGCAGTGGCATTTCTTGATCTCGCCAATAGCTGGATCACCGTCAAAGTTATCAGCACCTTGGATCGCGGTAGATTTTGATGCCAGGCTTCACCACGCCAGCAACAGTAGTGGCAAGTTTGCCGCGACTGCCCTACGATATCCTACTTGGCGCATTTCTGGACTCAAATAGGTTGAGCGGCGAAACTAGACTTGGATCAAGCAGGTGAAGCACAACTGCCACTACGGCCAAGCTGCTTCCCGACTACGTCGTTTCAAAGTAAGCCGACCATGCCCACGATCTATACATCTGGCTCGGACATGGGTGGGCTACACGACCAACCCCATCAACCGTGTTTCGGTGGGACAGGCTTAGACCCAAAAAGTGAAAAGCATTTTGTCCGTATTGTTGGCACTCACCCTCGGGCAAAGCCAGCAAGGTCAATAAACATTAGGGGTTTTGGCTTTGAACCTTGACTGTGCTCAGTGTTTTCTTCTATATAAACCTCTCCTTTGGCAGGCCACAGATCTCCCACATTCCTGCTCTGCATCTTGCAGTTCCCGGACAATGACTGCGGTCTTACTTTCCTGCGGCCCGTGCTGGCTGCAGTTCTTGTAGTCAACTCAACTCATGCGTTCTAGTACACACTCTCTCTTTCCATCGTGAAGTCTCTAAAGACAGAAAGGAATTCAACTAACACGTTCTAGCACACACCCGCCTTTGCAACCGCAAGGTTCGGATGCCGGGGTAAACCTAAACTCTGAGAGGGAAAGGAATTCAACTCACATGTTCTAGGACACACTCGCTCTCGCAATCGAAAGGTTTCGGATGCTGGGACCGTCGAGAGAGAGAGAGAGAGAGGGAGAGAGAGAGAGGGAGAGAGAGAGAGAGAGCTAGTGCTCTAATTACGGTTAGATGATTATTTAAGTTAAAAGTCCCAGCACTCTGGCCCGGGCCACATGCCCCCGAAAATGGCATTCAATGTCAGGGTGAGGTTTAGTAATGCGGGGAAGCGAGTAGTCGGCCGCGTCATCTGCGCAAACATTGCTAGCACAAGCCCAACGCAGGTCACGACCAAACTCAGCCTCAAACATCGCAACGATGAAGCTTCACTCGCGTCATGCCAATGGTCAAGGCTCGAGCAAGAACAGCGCAAACTTGAGCGGACACCAACCGTCTAAACAATCTCATTTTAACTTGAAATGGAATCGGGTCAGACGTGTGCCACAACAATGGCACAAGTGCATAAAGCCCAACCGTCTGTTTGCGATGCTTTGCAGCACGGGAGCGGCAGTCAATTTTGCCTTCGCCAGCTTGGACCTGGAGCCATTTCAGAAAGCCCTACTTGAGCTCCATGCTGCATGGACTCTCCACAAAAACTGAGTACATGCCCCGGTTGCGGCCTCCACGACAGGACTTCGGCGCGTTTTCGTTCCGAAGTACACCTCGAAGAAGGGTCTTTCAATTTGGCCTTTTCTGCCCTCGGACCTTTTTTGATTGCGCCCTGGCGGTGACCCCTCCCCCGCCCGCCACGGGTGGTTTAGGCCTTCTATTAACCGCTCTGCCTGCGGTAATCGCCACCCGTTGGAACGGCTTGGCCTTGCTTCGGAGTTTTGTTCCCCGGCCCCACCCCTCCCCCCACCCTCCCCGCGTGCGTGGAATGTTCTTTCAGCTGCACGGTTGAGGCCTCAAGTTTTAGGTCGCCAGTGGGGGTGTCACCGGGCACAGAGCGCACAACCATATATCATTTTATGAGGGTTGAAGAAGCCTCTGGCATCCTGTCCTGTAACTAGTGATCAACACTTCGTGATCGCTCCTCTTTTCAAGACAACTGAGGATGTGGCCAAGCCCACACATTTACAGGTCCTAAGCTGCACACGGCAGAAGCTGAGGATGCCCCCCTACGTGACTGGCCCACTTGCGGACCAGATGTCTCCCATTCTCCGGCACACACCTTACAGGTCCGAGGCGTTTTCAAGCGCCAACATCTTGCAGCGGGAGCCTCGAATTTGGCATCTTTCGGGACCTTCTTGAAGGGAATCGACGACTGCACAGGCCTGCGACAGACATGTGTAACTTCGGCCAGAATTCAAATCCGGCGCCTGGGTATGCTGACAGAGAGGGCTTCACCGTCATCCAGCGGCCGGCATGACAAGGTCGCCATGCCTTTGTGCGGATCAAGCCGGCAAAAGCCCTGATTTTTGTTGCTCCTGCTTGGAAGCTGCAGCCCAAGTAGGCGAAGTCCCAGGGTGGAACATGCTGTCGAGTCCAGTCCAGCATGGCGCCGTCAGTACGCGCTTTCAGCTTGCTCCACCTACGCAGACGGGGTTACGACGAGTAGTGCCTATGCGAGCTGCCAGAACAAAAAAAACTACCATAATATCACAATGCTAGCATCACAAGAAACTGAAGACAAATATCACAAACACAACCCGTCGAATCAAGGGTGCCGCCGGAAACCAAAGGCTTCAACTGGCATGTGACGTTCTGCTGTTTCTGCTTTCTTCCACGTCGTTATATGTTCTGTCTTTAGTCCGTGTGCTCGTTCTCTCTTGTTTTAGTTATCTCTGTCCTTCCTCCGTCCCTGTTCTTCTTCCGTCGTCCTTGCTTCTTCAGTCACTCCTGTCCCATGCCTTTTTGCTTTACTTATTCCTTCCTTTCTCTCCTTCTTTCATCCTAACCTGGTGTGGACACGCAGTGGCGGTTGCTAGTCAAAGTCAAAAGAAACGGCAAAGCTAAAGGAGGAGGACGCAAACTGCGATAAGGAAAACGCGCAAAGCGCAAAGAAACATACAAACATGCTGGAACAGCGAACACAAAATCAAATGCGACAGCACAAGACACTGCAAAGCCTTATCAAGAAAGCCAGACAAGCCCAAAAAATGGCCGGCCGACAAGCCACAAAGCCAAGGAGCCGAGATGCAGAGACACTCAGAGGCCAAGACTCCAAGACATGAAGACATGGACGCAACACTGCTTCCGTAGACTTCTTCCCCCAAGTATTTGCGCGTTCCCCTGAAAACCAGCGTGTTTCGGGAGAATCCGCCCCCGTAGCTTGTGCGATCTACACGAACTTCCGCATCCGTTTCCCACAAAAGACTGCTCCCTTCGAGAGCAAGATGAGGTCCAATTCTGCGAACGCTGCATTTCGCCGCAATACGAAACTGCTGTCGGGTTATGACCTCTATGGCTGGATTTTCGACCGTTATAGAATCCCCCTACAACGGTACGTCGCAAAATCTCAATTGATTCAGCCACTTGGTTGCATGTTCAACCTCACAATTCTGAGAATGCTGCGCCCGAGCTAAAGGCAGATTCGTTCGACTTCATAAAATGCTTCCCCGTAAGTATTTTCTGCGCCACATCTAGAAAGGGTCACCTTCTGGGCTGCAGTGCAGTGTTAGCACACAATTTAGTGGGAACTGAGAAGCGTGAAGTATGGCTCGTTAAGCCAAGCTTCAGTGAGTCGCCGTACTGCCGCGGGTCGACATAGAAGCCTTTCCTCACCATCACATCGCAGTCGGAGCCGCCGTTGTCAACGAAGCTGTCCTGAAAATACCTTGCTCGAGCAAGCGCTGTGCCAAGTTGGGTCCGGACACAGGCGCTTCATGACATCCGCATGTCAAACAAGCTCGCGGTGACTTTGGCCAAGGATCTGTCGATAGTTTGCTTCCGTCTTCTGTCCATGATGTGAAATCGCACCAACTGACGACACGTGGCTGTCAGCATCGCCACCGTCGATTGCCCAGGCATGACCTCGAGGTAGGATCGTGACTCCTTAGACAGCAACACGCATGTACAGAACTGAGACCATGGCATATCTCCAGCATCTCCAGCTGGAGCTATGTGCTGCGGTGTTGCGCGGTGTGCCAGCTATCTTCCACCGTCTTGGGGCACCCATCACCAGCCTGTGCAAGGAGCGGTTCGCGAAGCCGGGGATGCGACGAGCTGCCTGTCCTGATGGCCTTGCGCAAGTAACGAACCCGTAGTATTCGTCCATATGATCACGATCGCTTCCAAGATGGTCCCACTGGTACTTGCACGGCTTCTCATTCTTCAAGCCCAGTACACGAAGCAAGTGTAGGTGAATGGCACCGTTGTCGGAGGAGTGGTAGCCTTGGAATGCGCGGGCCTTTTGAGCATTCAAGCGCTGTGACGCCAAGGCGGCCAATGAAGGCCACGGCACCACTTCTTGGAAGCTCCTCTTCAAAGCTGGCCCAATCGTCAAGAAAGCGGATGCCAAAGTCAGAGTTCCTCACTGCGTAGTTTCCTGCCTGTCACACAGCATCACAGCATTACAGCATTAGCTCTCTGGAGTGCGGCACGCCGCAGAAAATGGACCAATTTCCAAGCTTTAAGCTGCGGACCATGATCTCGTTATTCATCCAACGCTCGTACAGGACAACATCCGTTGCGGCCACCTCCTTCAACCAATGATCCAAGCCTGCAAAGTTGCTGGCACTTCGTCCATCCACGTGCCTTTCCGGCTTTCGAGGCTCCAGGCCCTGGGCCCCCTAGGCCCCGGCCTCTGTCAAGCCAAACCACGGGGTTGTCGCCGTCGAAAACAAACCTGGAAGCTTCGAAATGCCTTGCGACACAAGACCACAAGACAGAAGACCGTGGAAGCCGTCAAGGCGCAGAATGTGATCACCCACTGTCGTCTCGAGAAAACGTGCCACTGAGCAATGCTTCCGGAAAAAGAAATCACGAAATTTGTCACAGGCCGGATACTCCTCACAAGCAGCTGCAGACGATCGCGTTGAAGCTCTCACTCTGGCTTCGACAACCTCTTTTCAAGCCAGGCATCTGAGGGGTCGATGACCGCATACTCATAGCCTGCAGAAGGAAAAAGCAGAGTAAAGCAACTCCAGCAGAAACTACCAGTTAGGGTCTTGCGGCTTATGCTGCACTGCTTTTGCTTCTTGCATTCCGGCGTTGCGCCCTGCTTTGGGGCTTTCTGCCGGCAGAGTTTGGCAAATATTTCAAGCCTCTGGTCTGAGTGAATCGCAAAATCGCCTTATCTCCACGCCGCTATGCATGCATTCTCATCAGGATAACGAAACAACAAGATGTGGAAAAGAATACAAATCCGAGGGCTCACATAAGTGAACAACCCCCATGAGCTACAACCATGAATTCGACTCACTGCAAGTTGCAGCATTGGTTCTCTGGTTGGGCTTCTCTTGATGCCTCAAGCTCAGCGACAGACTGAGCAAACGCGCCCTCGACTAAGGTCACACCATCGGCAGCAACTTCGCGCTCTTTGACGCTGACTGGCTCATGTGTCCGCTTGGTGCTGCACGGCTCTTGCATAGAGAGGACAGCAACGGCAGCTTGAATGTTCTGAGTTGGAGCTGGGCAAGACGAGTTTCCGCGCTGGTCAATCGATTCGACCAAAGCCACCGGCTCGGTTGTGACGACCCTCTGAGAGACTTTCTCATTCTCCGTGCAGTCATTCTGCATCTGCTCTCGGGCTCTGCGCCTTGCGAGCTTCGACTGAAGTTCGCTGGCCTCATGTCGCTTGCGCTCCGCCTGTGATCGCAAGAGGTCCTTACGCTCCGCTGCTTGTGCCCGTCTTTGCTCGATCTGCTGCCTCTCTTCACAAGAGAGAGTGGTCTCTTGCAATCCAGCAATGCGCTTGATGTCTTCAATTTGCCTTCTGCCGCTCACCATTCTGACAGCAACAACTTCGCCAGAGTCCCAGTCCCCGGTAGCTTGTATCACTGCCATTCCGTCTAGAAAGGGGTTCCTCTGGCCGGACAATCTATCAGGGCTGAGCCAAGCATCTGCAAGCCTGGGTTAAGTGCATCACTGCGTCGTTGTGGTTTTTCGTCTTCGTGCACAGTCAGGAGCTGAGTTTCGAACCGTGTTTCTTGGCGTAGCATCTTTGGCTCGCAATTGAGATGGCGAATCGTTTCTGGTATTTCTTGTCCTTACGCATCGAGGGTTGCAAAGGTAGCCGACTACGCCATGCGCAGAGTCTCGGGGCCAAACTGCCACGGCAGCCAAGCCTTCGCAAGAGGCAAAGCCATGTGCCGCCGAGTGCCAAGAAGGCCCGTGACGCGGCCCGTGACGCCTATCGATGTGTAGTGACCAGGCGGAGGCGCTGAGTCACCGAGAGGAGCGAGCGGAGCCTCCTGACCAGAACACTCCAAGACCCGGCAAAACCTTGGACCGCTGAGACTCCTTCTGCGTCACTGAACTCAGTGACGGGCCGTCAGGCACCTGGCCGTCGTGGAAACAGCATACACCGAGGCAATCTGTCCAAGAAATGCGCTGTATTCTTTTCTGCTGGGGGAAAGATGCACAGGCAAGGCCCATGCAAAGTCGGCAAGTACAAAGGCATGCGGATTGGCATCCAGCTGCCTCACACAGTTACCGGATGTTGCATCAAAGATTCTCACACTGGAACGATAATACGAGACCAGAACGAAATGTCCATCCCCCGAAAAGCAGGCGGCGGTGATATGCTGCGTTCCGCCTTCGCACAAGCTGAGGAACTCGCCAGTCTTCGCATCGAGCACTTTTACATGGCAACAATCCAATGCGAACAATATTCGTGTCCCGTCAGCAGAGAAGCTGACAGGCTGCGGAGGGATGTAATCACCAAGCTGCCGAACCAGCACGGAACAGGCAATGTGTGGTTCTGTCATGGAGTATATCCTTGCACTACAATCGCTCGAGATCAGAGCCACCTTTGACTTGTCCGGCGAGACTGCGGCACCGCACACCACGCCGCTGTGTCGCAAGTGCACAGTCTCACACCCAGAACCTGCATCAAATATTCGGGCAGTGCCATCCCGCAGCACGGCAAGAATTGCGCTGCCTCTTGACATGAAATCAGCACAGCGGCTCCACTTGCCGGCATGGGACATGTGCACTAGCTTATCTGATGCCGTTGCACAAACTGCCGCGAAACCTCGCACGGTGGTACATAAAATGGCCGATCCATCTGGCGAAAATATCACCGAGGAAACCTGTGACTCGAAGCTGCCGTAGGTCGCCAAACACTGCCCGGACCGCACATCAAATGATTTCGCGGTGCAGCTACCTGCTGGGGTGAGAACCGCTGTGCCATCCGGTGAGAACACCGCGTTCTGGGCTCGACGAGGGGAACCACTAAAGCTGCAAAGGTGTTCGTCGCCATCGAAAACGTGGACAAGACCATCCTGGCAACTTGCCAACCACAGGTAGTAAGCTCGTGCCGATGCGAAGCCCACAAGATCTTGGAAAGGTCCTTTTGTGAAACATCTGCGTCCGTCCGCATCAAACATTGTAAGGGTGCTGTCAGACGAGGCTGTTAGCACGTGCGGGTCTGCCTTCCAAACGACGGTTATCAGAAAGTCTCCGCCCTGCCCGAAGTCGCAATTTGCTACTGCAGATACACTGTCACAATCGTGTAGAATCTGCCTGTCCCAGACCTCAGGTGCCCACAGTCTTTCATACTGTGAAGAAAAAAACACAGGCGATGCATAGCTTGACATCTAATGTACATGTGGCCAAGAGGCTAAGTCGAATTGCCGCGCAGGTTTGTGATCCATGGTCGTGGCGTTCGGCGAGGCAAGAACTGCGTCCCGAATCTCAGCAATTCCCAACTCCGGCGACCATTTCACGGAGGCAACAGTCGTGCCATCGATGGACGACACACGTATCATTCAAGGGCTTTTCGCAGAGCTTGTGATGCGAAATCGGAACCTTGTGAAGCCGACACGAGACAGACAAGCACCACGTCTGCCGCATGCTTCTGGAGTTGACCGAATGTTGCTAGTGGCCACAAGTGGCAGCGATCCGAATGATCTGATGAACCGGAGTCAGAGAACCAATGCACCACAAAAGCATGCGAAAGTGTGCTGCTTGCCAACCTTCCTGAACCTACACAAACCCCACGCGCTGCCCGGACAGCCTTGGCGGCCAGTTGTGCCTGGCTGTCAGGACGGAGCAAGCGGAACTCGAGTGATGCTTTCCATCCCTTTCCCCCCGCTTTCTCGCCTCTGCCTCCTTGAGCTTGATTGCGGCGGCCTCGGCCTTTTTTTCAGCTGCTGCCGCCGCTGCGGTAAAGGAGGCCACAAGACCCTTCTCTTGCCTCCAACATAGCAGACTCCCGTACATCACTGCCAAAGACTTTGGTCCCAACTGAGCCGCAAACGCGAGTTGTTTATGAAGCTGTCGTACTGCATTCAGTTCAGAGTCTCTCCGGTCCTGCCTCGGTGCTTAAAGCACACCGCGTGCAGGCTGCCTATGCCGAGCTGGCACCGTCAAATTGAACATGTTCACAACTGGTTCAAAACTCCATATCTTGCGTGTTCTCATTCAATCAGGTCTCGCACAAGCTTGAGGGAGCATGTTTGCGTGGAATGGGGACTCTGTGCGTTCCGCTGGCGTTAAAGTGGAAGCCTTTCGCTCTCTATTGCAGCTAAGCCAATAACCGATGTGTTTGAAAAATGCGCCATTGCATGCTTGGCATGTTTGCCTTAGACAGCATTTTGTAGCCTGCCACCGATTTTAAAATGCCGCGACTGCTGCTTGTCGTGTTTGGACATGCTCCAGCACAAACTGGCCATCTTGCTTCTGAGCGGGCCCGGTGTACCGAGGCCGGGGCTCCAGGAAGGAGGACCAAAACAGCACACCGGCAAACAGGCTGAGCACCTTGACGGCAGATTCCCAGGTGTGCCGGCGAACTCATAAAGCGAGAGGACTTGGCTGAGCTACGCACAGACAGAAAGCACAGGCTCTGCTTGACGAAGCCGCGACATCCGCGAGAAGCCATGCTGTGCAGCAGCCATGGCACTGCGCTGCATACCGGATTTGACCAAATCTGCCAGGTGCCAGCTGCTAGCAGTTCTGGCTCATGCTTTCCCGAAAAAGCCCCTTACATCCCCTTGCATTCTGCACGTGTAGAAGGTGGTGGTTGGCCACTGTCCCCCAGTCATGTACTGCACATGCTCTTGATTGGTGCGGCGGCCGACCTTTGGTGGGAACTCGGCTTCTTTACAACTGTGTGTACAACTCAGCTGTGGGGCGTACGTCTTGGCCATACTGCGCAAGGGCTCCAGCGTCGTCTGCCAGGTCGGGCGAAAGCTCAGCACACAAAAGCGAGCGAGGACGCCCAACAGGAAACGAGCACCGCACTTGCCTCCATGAGCTGTTCAACGATGGTCATGTAGAGTCGCTCAAACTGGGTGTAGCTCTTGTCGAAAGCGGTGATCTTGGCGCAAACTTGCGTTTGCCCAATACTTCATGCCAGACGACACCAGCATACTGATCGGCGGCTCACCACAAAATTTCTCGCCGTCTAGTTGCGCAGGTATATTGCTCGCATCAGTAACGCCCCGTCCGAAGCAGTTCTCTGCTGGCAATCGGAGGAGCTGTACAGCGTCAGCATGCTTGGCCCTTGTCAAGGCCTTGCAAATCATATCACATTATCGACATCCAACGACGGCCACGAGCAGAGTGGACAGTATCGGCGCCAACCCGGGCATCCATGCCCTTTTGATGGCTTGCCTTTGTCCCACGATGCCCCGCTCCCAGGCCTCTCACAAGATATAAGCGGTAATCTGCAAGCTTCTCTAAGCCTGTTCCGGCTTACGGTATGGCTATATACATGCTTCAAAGCTGCACACAGACATGGGTGGCATTTGGCGGCTCTGTTTAACGAATCCAATAGCATCAGCGCCCTTGCACCAACCATCCATTGTGCGAGGTTATTCCCTCTGACAAGGGAGATCTTGAAGTTAGTTGAGATCAGGACCTTTTAAACTGAGACTTTCTAGATCTCCGCTGGAAGGAAACCAGCCGTCAGTCACGCTCTAGGCCGTTCCATCTGCGAGCGGCCAGACGAGGGATGGGCAAAGAAGTAGATGCCCTTTTTTGATCGAGATTCTCGTACCTCGGGTGAAAGCGTGCTAAGCACTCGACACACATCACGAGGTACTCTTAGTTCGCCGTTATTCCACGTTGCCGCGGGCTATAGCCTGGTAGAACGGAAGAGTCGACTCAAACTCAATCGGCAAACGACCAGGGTCAAGTTCAACGGAAAAGCATTAACGCTATGGACCCACAGATGATTCAACCAGGCTGTCCTGGTCAGCTCTAGCCGGGGAGCTTCCCAGCCAGGCGGCAAGCCTGCCTGCAGCTCCTTTAACTTTGGATCTGTTATTGGGCCTGCAGCGAGTCGTCAATCGGGCGATGCGGAAGTTCTGAATCACTGGCCTTGCTTCACTTTGGGTGCAGGTCTCGGTCTTGCAGGTGGCCCGCCCTTCCAGGCAGCTGAAGCCTGCTGTCAAATGTAACCATACCGAGTCATACCATCTCTCGGAACTAGACCACATGCAATAGGCACCTCGCGGACGGACATGCCTTCGAAGTAAACGCTCAGAAAGGGTCCGATCGGCACCTGTGCAAGCTGCAAGCCAGACTTCAGTCCCCTGCAATCTGCTACCGTGTCATTTGGCCTACTGCGGAGTGCGCCTTGGCAGGACTCATCGTGTCATCTTCCGGGTCGAGGAAGAATCCACTTATCACCTTGGTAGTTCCAGCGTGTCACTTAAGAACCAGCATCATCTGCTGCGTCTTCATTTGCCGACCCTCAAACAGCAGCCATCGCGACCGGAATTCACAGCATCGACAGCAGGTTTTCCAAGTGCTTAAATCCAAGCTGCCAGCTGCTCGTTCACAACTTTCACGACTGCATGCACGCGCGGATGGATAGGATCTCCATCCTCACAAACATTCGTCTTACTCGCCAGCGTTCTTGATTGATCTCGTGCCCGCTCGCCGCTCGCTCTCTCTACCTGTCTCTCTTTCTTTGGCCAGGCTTGATGGGCAAGCCCGCTGCTGGGGCCGCCCGATGGTTGGCGGTGTGCACTGTGTTCTGGGGCGTGGAGGGCAGGCTGTCCCTACCCCCCGCTCTTGGGAGCAGCCCCATCCCGTCATCTTGACAGGGTGGGCTCGGCTGTACCGGAAGTTCGCTTGTGTCTGGTGCCCACTTGGTTGCCAAGCACTACATCAGCAAGGTTACTTGCAAGTCTGGGTTCCCGGGCACTCCGATCTCTCTTCTTCCCCGGGGCAGAGCACTCCGATCTCTCTCTCTCTCTCTCTCTCGGAACCGGTCTCTCCGCGCCTTGTCTGTTGAAGGAAGGTTCGCACCTTCGTGCTCGTCTCCCAGGTAGTAGTGCCCTGCTGGCCCCTTGCGGGAAATCCACCTCGAAGAAAATAGAAGACTGCCGGCTAGGAGTATCGTATCATCGTGGAAATGACTGCCTACGGCGGGCAGGCAATTTGACCGTGCAATGCGACGACCGTTGCAGTCAACACACAGCCCTTCATAGCGGCTTCCCCGCAACTCCCGGGCCATCGTCGCGCAAATAAGCGGACCTGGACCAGCTTCAGCACTGTTCTCTGGCATGTCTGCAAGCTGTTATGGGCCTCAAGAAATCAACAGGAGCAACTCAGCCACTCGGGCTTGTCAAGAATCGTGCGAACCTTCTTCTTCCGGCCGCCCACGTTCCAGGACACTGGCTATGTGTGCCGCGGTGGCGCTGCTACACACCGACGCTGCGTGCTCCTGGAGCTGCCCTGCCTCAATCGAGAAGCAATTCCTGTTTCCCTACCCTCCACTGGGCCCTTCACCGTGCAAGTGGTAACTAGCAACTGTGCCCTTGGATCCCTGCCAGTTGCTTGCAAAGTTTGGCTCGTGCAGCAGGCCCATGCTGATTGCCACCTCTCCTTGGCTTTCTCGCCACTCTTGCAGCTGTCTTATGAAATGCATCACCCGGCCCAAGGTGGATGGGCAAACCTATTAAAGAGTACCGAGAAGTGTCAGACCTCGGGCGAACCATTCTCGTGCAGAATCCTTGGCAGCTTGGAGAGTCATCGTCGCCTGAAGCATCTCATGATGAATGCTATAGTTGCTTTGGCAACCTTCGGAAAAGCTTCCAACTTCTGCTTTTCAGCTTGTGCGCCAGCATCTGAAGCACGTATGGTCAGCGACAGGCTGTGTTCCCCGACGCAGTAGTGCATGCGCGGATATCGCTACGGAAGCACTCCCTTTTTTGCCCAAACTGCGGCAAGCACAGCCACCAAAATCTCTCTGCAAGCTGCTCAGTTGGATGGCTCGTTTCATTTGCCCCTGCCTATCTCTGCGTTCTGTGCACGTGCTGAAAGATGTTCACATTGCCTGCTTGTTGTACAAGAACTTCCGTCGTCAACTTGAAAGAGTCCGCAACGTCGGGAAGGTGGATCGATCATCAACTGGCTCGCTCGCCACCTCTTCGCGCTGGATGTGGTGGCATAAGCCCAGCTGTTGCGAGCAGATATCAAGATAGTCGCAATAGCAAATGCTCCCCCTGCTTGGTAGAGAAAACTTCGGATAGCCCGCCAACTGGAAGAGCAAAAGCCGCCTCTTCGAAGGCTTTGTTCATCATGCCTTTCTCGAAAGGATCGAGGCGACCGCCTCTCTTGGCAGATTTGCAGTCGGAGTGCTCGCCTGCCAGGTCCTGGACGGAGCCATGAAGGGAAGGACATGCGTGGGGACACAAGAACCCATGCTCTTTTCCTCGAACTTGTTGACAAGGTCAGAGCCCGATGCCAGAGAAAGCATCTGCCGAAGACTCTGCAGCTGCTTCCTTGCTTCCTCCTGACTGCAAGTAATCACTTCCTGTCGCCAGGAACTCGCCTCGAGCGTGACAAGGGCAATTAGCTCTTCTCTCGGAGGGCTTAAGTACCCCCTGCCTCCACCCGCCCCCCCAACCCCCGCCACTGATGTTTCCCTCGGGGCTTTTCCCCAGCATCGGCACAACACATACCTTAGCACACATAGAAGCGGACTCACACGCAATTGCTTGCTTGCTTGCTTGCTTGTTTGCTCGCTTGCTTGCTGGGAGTATGGAGGCCTAAAGGACGCCCTGGCCCGGAGGACTACCCCACCTGAATTCTCGCTCTTTGCTTGGCTTTGCTTCGTGCTTGGGGCTCTCTCTCGCTCGGAGCAGCCCTCCCGCCCCGCGCAGGTGCGCTACCCTCTCTCTCTCTCTCCCTCTCTCTCGCTCTCTCTGCCGTGAGTTCCGGAGGGCTAATGGCTTCCCTATATCTCACTTCTGCGACATTTTTCCTCGTTTTTATAAAAGCCTCGAAGGAAAAAGTTCTGGGTCTAGGCGCACCGCGTGAACAGTTTGGGGCTGGCTCCGCTTTTGGTGACAAGCAAGTAAACACCTCGGCAACCGGAGCATCTGTGCCTGGTTCCAGGAGTGATGTCGGCGGTGTGCACGCTTTGAGATCCCTCTGGGCATGCAACAAAGTGCGCAGGGAGCAATGGCGGAGCACTGGCTGCGATATGATCCCAGGCACACGATTCAACGATTTTTGGGGAGGGGGTGAGACCACATAAGAGATGTCGTCTACGCAATCGAGTCCTCACCCACAACCCTGATATCGGTCATGGAAATGGATTTCCCCCAATATTCGGCCCAGGCAAGGCACAACACAAACTACAGGAAACTAGATTCCAAGAAATGCATCTTCAGTTGTTTCGAACCTCGGCATCTGCACTTCAAGGAAAAAGCGGCAGACATCCCTGTTCTTCTCTTTCGGCTCGTCGAAGCAGCCCACCCTCTAGGAGTTTTGTTCGATCATGTCGAGTTACCTAAGGGAACGATGATTGCTCCGAGAGTTCTGCATAACTCTAGACGACTTCTGCTACCTTACACGCATACGCAGCAGCACCGGAGGAGATGGATTGCTCACTCAAAGGCTTCAGGGGTTTCAGTCCAGCACACAGGTAAGCCAAACAGACACGGGTTTCCTTATCTCATGTGCCGAGAGCACCTCAGTTTAAGCGAATACATCATCAAACAAATAAAACAGCTTGTTGATTCAACTCTTCCCTCCGAGCTTTTTGCCTCATTGTTGTTCCCTGCACTCTACCTGACTCTACCAGCTGCCTCGACCTTCCATGCCTGACTTTTCGAACGAAGCCATCACCCGTCCGACTGAGGCCAAGTTAGCACGAGCCCATACATCGACTTCGCCTTCATCTGAGTGTTGGTTTGCTGGGAGCTCAGCCGAGAAACCCACGTGTCCAAGGGCAAGCTTGGCGGTAGAAGTGCCATTAATTGGCCGACCCAAAGGCATACTCAGCGTCCAGAAGGGGGCGGCCGTGGACCCCAACAACAGCACCCCGTGGCCATGGGCGGCAATCGGGGGTGGAGACGAAGATTCCTGGCATCAACACGCGCTCTGTGTAGGAGACGGCACCACTCCGCACCATCGCCACCCGCACACCTGCAGACGCTAACACAACCACACGCCACACCACAAGCAGCTAAGCAGCTCCCACGCGGAACAGCAACACTAACAAGCATCGTAGCCGCAGGACCAGCCAACTGGACCCCTGCGTGCAGCAGGTGCCCAACAGCTTCGACGATACGACAGGCCAGGAGGTCCAATACCCATGACAGCTGTAACATCACGACAGGGGCGTCCACTTGCACGGGGAGAATTACACGCGACGACTGCCACAAACGTCAAGCGGAGGGGACGCAAGTCTGGTGCCAACGACGTGTTGGCCCGGTTTTGGTCGCATCGCGAACTGCGCCCGGCCAGGCGCACCGCCCGGAAACCCAGTGCCGGATGCTGTATACTCCAGGTCAACCTCACCCACTTTGTTATTCCTTCTTCCCATCCCGCTCCCATTTTCCCATCCACCTCCCGCCCGATGAGGCGGCACAAGCCGCCAAGCAAAGGCGGGGGATGGGTCTCTCTCATCTCTCAAACACACAAAGCAGGAAAGTGCGCACGACTGCAGCTGGCCTTTTTACAGCCTTGATGCTTCCGAAGGATTTGGAGGACGGTGGCAACCGTATCTGCGTCGCGCTTAGCCCGTTTGACGGCGCGGCCCGGCTGTGGAACCTGCCACTTGGAGCTCGAGGCAACAACCTGCAACTGTTGCTCGCGCACAAATCTGGACATGGCCTCTCCAGAGTCCAGGATGGTCACCCGCTTAGACGCCGTGCCATCAGCACTCCCGCAGTCCTCTCCACTCAGACCGATTGAAAACGACACGCAAAGGTTTCCACACTGCCCAAACATTACTTCCTTCCACCGCATACAAACCTGCAAGCGAAAGTGCTGGTGAACTGTGCATCATGGTCAGGGGTTTCAAACAGGGGTTGGCAGGAAAGTGCCGAAAGCCTCCATCATCCTCACTGCCTCCATTCCCGAGACGACTTTGCCGAAGGCCACATTCTTGCCATCAAGTTGTGGACAGTCTTTGCAGCAGATTAGAAACTGCGAACCATTGGAATCCGGACCAGAGTTTGCCATCGACACAATTCCCTCGGAGTCATGCTTTACTTCGAAGTTCTCGTCTTGGAAGGCGTGTCCGTAGATCGACTCCCCTCCAGTTCCGTCCCCCCTTGTGATATCACCTCCGATGCAGACGAAGCCCGGAATGATGCAGTGAAAGACAGAACCCAGGTAGGTGAGACGCTTCCCACTCACTATCCCACGTCCCCGCTCGCCAGTGCAGAGACACCTGAAATTCTCCACGGTTTCAGGAACTATGTCGGAGTAGAGCTCGATCTCAAGACGCCCAACTGACTGCCCATCCAAGGATATTTCCAGGAACACCTTGCAGCTGCCAAGAAAGCCCAAATCTGCGCTCCAAGCAATTCAGCTGAGCAGCTCGTGGATTGGAGCTGTCCGGGTCCTTCTTCAAAGCACCCGCAGCCTGCAGCATTGGGAATTGAGAGGTAAAGTGAAGCACCATGAAGCGGGGACTGGCCTCTGCGGTGCGAGGGGAGGCTGGCTCAATGCCAAGCTGCTCTTCTAGCGCCAATAATTGTCCAATGAAGCCCGACTTCGGACTGACGGTCGGGCGCTTCTCCTGCAGGACTCTACAGGACTGCATCCTATAACCCTTTCGGGATCCACAAGACACTCACAAGCGCTCACGCAAGCTGCTTCTCCTTGACAGACAGCAGAGCCTCAAGCAGCGACATGCAGACTGGAGTTGCGGAAGATGCTGGCCGCCAGCCGAGTGCTCTACTTGCAACACCCATCTCCCACTAGCGGCCGAGCCTTTCCGACGGAGATCTTCTCTTTGTGCATCAAAAAGGAAACAGCCAGTGCCACACTTCTGGAACGTCCTTCTACACAATGGACCAATACCTTTCCTTGGGCCAGCCCTTCGGAAATGAAGAGTCGGACATCATCAAAGTGTTGCGCTATGTCCACCGAGCCCATGTCGTCGATAGGAACAAACAGCCTCACAAATGGATCTTTCTTGCCGCCATCCTGCAAGTACATCCGTCCGCCACTTGAGCGTCCATCAACCTTGCGCTTGGAAAGATGCTTCTCCTCCAAGAGAGCAGGGACACCCAGTCTAGAAGGGAACTCGGTGCCAACAGAGAGCACGTGCTTCACTCCCAAGATGGCCAGCTGTTTGGTCTGGGATGCTGCATCGCGGGAGCCGATGTACAGCTTGGGTCGAATCTCGGTCACATCAAGGTTCATCTAATCAGGTGCGAACTCCGCGCTCTCCAGCCATGAGCCAAATGGCTGCAAGGGAACTCCTGTCTTCATGAACCCTAAAGTCGCACCCGTCTCCAACTAGCTGGTGTAGGAACATCTCACTTCCTTGACATAGAAAGCACAAATAGAAAGCAAGGCTTGCATCGCCTTGCCAGAGGCACCACACTTCTCCTTGGCGGCTGGAGCAAACAATCGGTTCAAAGGCTGGAGATGGCTGGAGATTCAACAGCCACAACTTGACCGTCAATCCATTTCATCCATGAGAACCTACCGGAACCCAGCAAGCCCTATGGTACATAGCAGGCCTTCCACACCACACCCTCCCAGGTATACCACGGACGAACACCAGCCTTTCTGATCAATATGAAAGGCCATCACGGAGCATACTGCCGACTGCCGGGCATCCACAGAGCTCAGGCCAAGCGTCCGCCACTTGAAGCAGCTCTGGATGCCTCTCTTTCAACAGAGCTTCCACTTTGCGGTCTCCGCGCGATTGAGCCAGCACAATAACGAGGCGCCGCCATGCATCTCCTCGGGCCGCAGTTTGCACCATCAACCCTGTGGCGCGACGGCAGAACCGCCTAATGCACCTTGCAACTAGAATCTTGTCCTGCCAACACTGCTACAACAACCTCCTGCTCAGAAAGCATCATTCCAAATGGGGGACAACACGCCGCATCACCGTTTGCGAGCTCCAAGCCACGTTCTTCGTTGGCAGCTGCAGCAGCTACAAGTGCAGGATCGACAGGTTTGGCTCCACCGCCATTTCTGACTTCAGCACTCGGTCGATCTTGGCAGGGCTGCGTGGCTGGTATAGTTTGGAGAGCAGAACCGCACCCGCAGCCCGCAGCTGTCACTCAAAACGCATAAACGGCCGATCACCCCTCCGATGAAGCTAAACAAAGCCTTTGCACCAGACATGGTCAAGACGAGCCACCCGCAGACTGCGACCGGCCTCAGGTTTTACTCGCTACGACCTCTTCCATGCAATTCGTCACATCTGCACTCTATGCGTCCCACCCTACTGTAGCTTGCCCTTTCCCGCTGCAACGATTTTCACAGAAAGCACATCATCTTGCCGGCGGAGTAGATGTTTCTCCAGGTGTTTCCCCTCTGCTGTGACACGAAGCGAACTCGAACCGCATGACACCTCTCTGCTGCTCTTCTGTGGACGCCAACGTGCACTCAGTTCGGGGTCAAAGCCTTGAGCGAGCTGAGAAGCTTCTGTGGACGCAGAGCACCCACAGCCCTCCCACTAAGCTAAACATTCGTGTGTTCATTGCTTTCGCCCCTCACGATCCCGACAAAATGGAGTCATTTGGAGCTAGAATGCTTCCGCTTCTCCGGCTTCCCAGCCAGCCCGGAAAGATTGGTTTGGAAAGGTGACAACCGATGAGAAGGATGTTGCTGTTAAACGCTGGCACAGCTTGATCAATCGACTCGTGCAAGCCGTTGCTAACCTTGCCCGAACCAACGAAACATGTCCAAGAACCTTTACCTCTGACCCTTATCAATACCAGCTTCATGCTGAGGAGTATCTTGCCTTTGGCTGAACAAGCTCAGCTCCTGCGATTGGCGCAACCGGAACTCCATCTCCGCTCGGCAGCAGCTCCCAGGGCACCTGTCGAAGGCATCTACGCCGCGGGCTACACGATGGCACGGGTCCAGCCTCAGGCGTTTTCGACCGATCGCGTTTACGACCCATCGCTCCCCGCTACGCATTGGCCCATCGGCTTTGGGCCGATATGTTTGAAGTGTATAACTTGCATCACCATGCAGCAGCATCGATGGCACCCAGCTGAACAAGCATCGACCACATCAAGCCTATCTTGGGACCATGCCTCTGAAATAACAAGGTTCGCCCACCTCTCCCAGAGTAGCCTCAGACCGGCGGCAGGCTGCAGGAGTTCAACACGTACTGTGCTGACTTGCTGGTGACGCCTCCGGAAAGGCATGGCATCTGAATTTTTCATGCGCGTTCTCAAACCCGAGATTTCGGAGAGTGCAGAAATCGCAGACCAGATTGTGCAACTACGCCATCTACGCTGGCTTCGTCTTCATCTGGCCTAGGCTGCAGATGACCACAACCTTGTCACAGCTGCTGCCTAATTCCGTCATTCTCGTGGCTACGTTACGTGACACGGATGACATGGAAGTTCAGAAGGGCCTGTCTTGTCAGCGCCATGTCAAACAGCTTCCTTCTGCTTTTGCAAGCACATTGCTTCACGTACGGCTCGATCAGCGAGCAAAGAGAGGAGTTTAGTTTGAAGCTGCCGCCTCACGCACGAGCTCCGAGACCGAGCGCAGCATGGCTCTTGCAGGCCAACGTGCTCACATGCTACGTGTAGTAGGTCGGGGTGGGAAACATCTACCACCTCCACCTGACGACCAGCCCAATGGTCTTGCTGACATTACACGACTGGTCTAAGTACCGGTGCTCTATGGGGTAGCTCCTGGACACATCAAAGCGAAATTTAGCGGACATCACAGAGATGCTGAAGCCAACAACACCTTTACCTCATACCTTTCATATTTTAAACCTTTGTATCTACTGCAAGAGCGTTGGCCTGGTCGATTTGTTGCACAATGCATTGTTTCTCGCTTCAGAGGCGTGCGATCGGTGCACGAGATTCCCGTGCTTGACGGGAAGCAACCACATCCGGGAAGAGGAGCTCTTCCTTAGCTACCACTGCTGCATACAGAAGGATTCACACAAGTATGCAACTGAGCCTCCAAGATGTCACGCAGTTCTGTGGGAGCCTCCAAGCTCCAATTTTGTGCAAATTCCGCCTCCAAGTCGGCGATCTCGTCCTTGCTTCGTTTTGGACTTCTCACCTTGGGATGCACTGTCACCGCTTGCACGCCCTAGCCACCTGCCCTGCAGCCTTCGCCTCACCTGCCAAACAAAAGAGCATAGCATTCCCACAACGCTGCCCAACGGCTGCGAGGTACAGTCAGGGCACGTAATCTCTCAGTTCCACGCTCGTCTTCATGGCTGCTTCAAAGGACAATGAAAGCAACCGGTCGACTGCAGAGGCTATATCAAGATCAGCAAACTGATCGTCCTCCTGGTCATGGTCAATGTCAAGGCCTGACACGACAGAGCATACTTACATTACAATGGCCACGCTCCCCTACCGCTGTAGGAATGAGTTTTTGTATGTTTTGTTTTGATCGGGTCGCTTGGTAGTGGTGGCTAGCTGGGAAACTATTCCACTATGTCACTATGCATCCCGGTTCAGAGAGCCCTTCCGGGGAGTCCTGGCAGCCGCTCTGACGAAGCCTCGTGGGAAGCCCTTACAAGGGGAGGGAGCCCCTTACCGGAAGCATGTGCGGGTTGCACAAATGGGGGGATCTTCACAGGGATCCTCAACACGCGAGTGGAGAAGGAAATGTAGGCCTCGGGATAATATGGAATGCTCCATGTCGGCAGGGTGCCAAAGGTGGGGCAGGAGTTGGTACGGAGCGCAATGCAAGAACAATCTCTACGCAGTGGCTTGGCTAGCCGACATGGGGAGCACGCAGAGATGAAGCATGAGTATATGGAACGCTACGGCGTCAGTAAGCTTTACGCTACCACCAGCCAACGCAAAGCTGAGGTTGTTGACCAGTCATATAAATGCGAGGCACTCGCAGATTCAACGATAGTGTATCACTAATGCTTCTTTGTGTCGTAAGCCAAATGACGGTGGTAACGATCTCAGTGTGAGACTGCATCATGATGATCTACATCAGAATCACGTGTACAAGCACAAAGGGTGCGTGATGTCTTTTGTGGTTTCTTTGATCACAGCCCTTGTTTTGGTTTTGGCCTTCCTCCAGGATTTTAGTTTGTTCGGTTTCTTCGTGCTGTTTGGCTGCTGTGGTGTGTTTGGTCTTTTGGGTTTGGCTATCCTCCTGGATAGGCGATTTTAGTTGTTTTCTTCTGTGTTTTTTTGGTCGTGCCTTCGGTCCCGTCATTTGGATCTGTTGGAGGTATGGCCCCCAGCAGACGCACGCAGTGCGGCCGTCGGCAACCACTATCAAGAACCTTTGCTCGCCCTTGGTTTGTGGTCTGCAAGGAATTGAAAGCGAAGCGACCCTCTTTGTTTCAGCTCGCTCAGTTCACTTCAAACAAAAAAATCCCTGTGTGCACTTAAACCAAGCGAGAAACCAAGAGCCACAATTTACAACTTGCTTTTTTACTATGATGAGAAGAATCGACAGAAGCGCAGAACAAAATCCCAAGGTTATCAATTTACGATACTTAGACAACAAAAAACAATGCATGGTTTTTGCCTTCTGTTCAATTCTCACAATCTGGGCGTTCGTGCAAAAAGCACAATTGCTCATTTCAACAAAACGAGTGAGCGAAAGAAGTGAGCCGAACGTAAGCATGCTTTCATTGTAGTAGCCTTTGCCCTTTTCCACGAGCGTCTCTATCAGTAGTCAAGCATTGCAGTCATGACGGCTTAGTGACTTATGTTGTATTTTCTGGGCTCATGTTTGGAATCTCCGCGACAATCATACCAGGCCCGCGATGAAAACACTTACACCCGTCAGGAAGTAGGACCGGATCTCCAGAAAACCGAAACTTCTTCAATATCAGCATGGCCTGGCTTTCATATGACTTTAGTTTTAGTCATGCCTGGCTTGTTTGGAGGAATTTAAATATCTGTTGTGCCTACGTTTCGCGGGTCCCCAGAAATGGTATACCTCAGGGTCAATAGTTCTCGGTCTTCAGTATTTTGCCAGCCTGTCTTTTCGCAACCCTTTGTATAATCTCTCACAATCTCGAAGGATGATGGTTTTCTCCACTATTATCCCCGAATATCGCTTTTCTTCAAATCATCAATCTCTGGCATGCCTTCTGCAAGAACGAAGCGCAAACATAATTTGCTGTACAATGAATGAAACAAGAATCACCGGTGGAACGAGTAAACAGCGAAATAAAACAAGTGCAACGGCAACCGCTCTTTTTGGCCAGAGGTTGACTCAAAGCACATAGGCTCACTCACCGTCAAAAAGCGTGCCGTCAGGAAGGGGGAGTAGCCCCCCGTCCGAAGCGGGTGGGAAAGCGCGGGTGAGCTTAAGTGGCGACCACGGTTTGGACTGCGAGGCCTATACCAGACCGTGCAGAAGACTATCATGAGACACGTGCGCTTCGCTTGCCGGACCTTGTCCCAGCTAATTTAGGCTTCTTGCACCACTGGACAACCGATGTCCATTCATAAAACTTGCAAACGCAGAGGTCGTTTCATAATCTCTCGCCCCATTAGCCGACAGTCCTGCATGCTAAATGACTGCAGGCTACAGGTAGCAGTAGGAATAGTGGTAGCAATGGTCATCGTCTGAGCGCCGCTTCTCGACGGCCTGGCACTCACCGCAGGTTTGAAGGCACCAATACAAGCCGCTTTTGTCCGTCCTTCAGTCTTCTATTTGGATCCATCTGATTTGTGGCTTTTGACGTTCCTCCTTCGTTCCTTCCTGCCTTCCTTCTTTTTTCTTGCTTCTCCCTTCCTTGGCTCCTTCCTTTGTCTTGGCTTGCCTCCTTTCTGCCACCCACCTCCCCTAAGGAAACGCCCAAAGCAGCATCAGCAAAATAACACGACACTGCCAGGTGCCGATGAACAACTATCTGATGCGAAGCTGAGGACTGCACCTTGTTCCCGACTCAGCTCCTGCAATCAAAACCACTAGAGGAGAAAGCTTGCAGCCAAGCAACAGATCAGGCCTGTCTAACCACGAGCCGATCTGAACTTGCAGATTGCTCAGCGCCTTCGGACAGTAGATCCTGCATCAAGTCTGGAGGATCTCATCGGCAGCACAGCTTCACTGCAAACTACCTCGATGCTAAAGAACTTCATCGGAAGGTGATGAAGATTCGGATGCTTTCAGTCTATGTTTAATCTCTTCGTTCCAGGGAAGCCCGAAAAAAAGCTTTGATCACGCCTCAACCAGCGGAGTACGATTGCGCAGAAAAGCCTCGGTCTCCGCCACATTAGCTGCTGCTGCCTGGGCGTGCAGCGAGGACGCTCAGCATGTCCGTACAGATCTGCACAGCCTTTCACAGCCTCAGGGTCCACGATCTCTTCAAGGACTTGCCGAAGCTCTTGCGGAGCCTGAGGCGGCTTTAGTCAGGCTGAAGAAGCTCATCGTTTCAGCTGGTCCTCGCGGTGCCAGTGCTCTCGAAACTCTTTTTCCAGCTTCCCACTGTCCTCAGTCACTCAGCTTTCTAAAATTGCGCTATCAGACAGACAACTTGACAAGAGCGATGATTTCGGAGCTTCTTGCTGCCCTATCCAGCTGAATAGCCTAGAAATCGTCGTTAAGTCTGATGAGACACGACAGCCTGTGAAAGGTTTAGCAACTCAGCAAATCCTGCTCTTTCGACATCACCCCTTCTCGCACATCTCTGACGAAACTCCTCCGTGCTGTTCTTCTGAATGTACTCAGCCAGCGCGGGGCAATGTTTCAATGCCTCTCTCCAGCGGCACTCTCAGAATCCTGGTACAGACACTACGAGGCCTCGTCGAAAGGCTTGCAAAGCAGTTCCTCTACCTTTCCGGACGCGCCGCTCGGCTCCTGCGTATCTGAGGTCTCGTCTGTCCATGCCGATCTGAGGTTCCGAGCCTGGTTGGCAGCGCTTGCACGGGAGGCCTCTGCCATGTCCGCGCCGGTGCGGTGTGGGCCACGCAATCTAGAATCTAGTACTTTGTTGTTTCTGACAGATGGTTCGGCAGAAACACTGCGACAGGCAACTCTGCAAGGCTGTGCAGGTATACGGTATACCGGATAAATCATGTGAGTCAGTCTATGCTTGAGTCCACACAGTTCGCAGCCGGTTCACTGCACAGCACGAAGGCCAGCAATCGCAGGTGCAGGGCCCCGACCTTTGGTGAGCGATTTGCTCTGCGACCGGCTTCTCGACTGTGCATTTCCTCACACTCTTCCGAACAGAGTTGCACTCAGAAGTGACGATGGTTGCAACGCTTGGCTGTCACTCGTGTCGAACATACAAAGCCAAAGCCGCGCGCAAGAGGTCTTCCAGGAAGACGGGGACCTGGCCAAGCATGCCTGCCCTGAGTTCGGTGCGCATGAGAAGATAGACCCGGAATGGACCGTTGTTCCATCAATGGTGCTGGATCCCTCAAGGATCTTAAAGACCTGCTTCCACACTTGTGTGGCTCTTTTTCTGGCTGGTCTTCTGCATCGGGCTGTCCCGTCGACAACATATGGGACTTTGACGTCCCCTGTCCTGAAAACACACCTCTCATGCAGCAAGACTGGCCCTTCTCGATTCTGTGCTCTTGTTGGCACAGTTGGAACATCTCAAAACCATACGGAGCGACCAAGAGAGGCCGTGGCCCAATTGGCAAGCACGACATCTCCAATCGCAACCCCCACGTGGAACATGCTCGTGGCGAATATTTCAAGAAAGATTTGTGAAGTGAGAAGTTCAATGCACAAGTATACGTGGTCTTAGAAAATGCGTTCGCCACATCGCTTGCCCCCCTGTCCTTGCAGCTAAACGTTAGATGGACTCTTGAGGCAGCCAAACACCAGCACAACTTGCGCAAGCTCGTTTGCATCGTGAAGGTCCTCGGCATGTGAGGATTTGGGATCAAAACACACACACACACACACAGATTTGGCCGGCAGCCTAGAAGCCAAGTGTCGTGGCTAGAACGAGTGAAGGTGGCGAAGTGCCTGTGCCCGCAGATTGTGCGGGAAAGGCAGAGTTGAACCGGATGGCTTTGCGTGCATAGCACCGGCTGCCAGACCACCACCCTGGCACAGGACTGCATGTGGCAACTACGGCTCTAGGCTCTATTCCGTGCCTGGGAGATCGTGGAGAGTCGACTGTGGTACAGGACGCTCCTGGACAGGCTCTCCCTTGCGCACTGAGGGCTAATGGATCAAGCAACCCAACGCTCCTGACGCTAGATCTGTGGTGCAGTAAAGTGGATCGGTGGCTCGCGTGATGGAACTCGTCGGGCAAGCTCGGATAACCAAGTACATCGCCACCAGCTCCAGCGGACATCCAGTCCTTGGCCAAACGGGTCACGTGCAGCAAATCCCGCAGTTTGATATTACTATGTGTGCCGTCTGAACGGCGTCACGACCTGCAACTCTGGGGTTTACATGCAAGCTTCAAGGCCAACGATGTTGAAGAAGCGCTTCAAGAAATCAATCACCAACAACCCGAGCAAGTCGTATAACCAAATCCTGGGTCGCAGCAGGGCAGCCACAATGTCACGAGTCTGTCAGCTAGACAAGCTCAAAGGATTTAGGTGACTGAGGCAGCAACCAGCCAATGTCGACCCAAGCCTCAATTCAATTTGAGTCCAGGGCAAACATATCCATGGTGAATGACATCTGGTCTGGCAAATGCCAACGTGCCGTTTGTGCAGTCCCAGAGACTACTTTGTGCACAATCTTAAACGTGTCCCCGAAGCCAGCCAGCAGCGAGACCAGAATGTTGCCACCCATGACGCACACCAGCAGGAGCAGGGATGGGAAAGCATCCGACCGAAAGAGGTTGAAGACGTACACAGGCGTTCGGCACGAGAAGATAAACAGCTCGACTGCAATGGACATCTGAAGGTATGTCACTGCCATGCGATATTCATCAGAGCCATCTCCTTCTAGGAGGTCCGACATATACAAGGCCATCGTCTGGGCTGTGCCAAGAATACCATAAAGGAAAGAAGCCAAGAGAATCGATGGCATCGAAGGAATTTCAGGGAGTGCCGACGGGGAGGCATTGTCACTTGCAACCGGAAGCATGGTAACATCGTTCACCAGGGCAAGCAAAATCACATAGATCGCAGGCATGGTGTCATTGTACGCATAAATGAGTACCGATAAGACCAGTACGATTTGGATGGTGGCTGCGATGCGGTACAACACATACGACCTCAGCCGGGCGAAAATCTTCCGAGACTCGACGACGGCATCGAAAATGGCGGAAAGTCCCGGGGATGTAAGTATGATGTCCGCAGCTGACCGTGCTGCTTCGGTCGCTCCATCTACTGCAATGCCGATCTGCGCTTGAGCTAATGCCGGAGCGTCATTAACTCCGTCACCAGTCATGCCGACAACCAGCCCCCGATTCTGCAGCACGAGTATGACCTCCCGCTTGTCCTTGGGAAGAACCTGCGCAAATCCATCCGATGTCATAATCGTCTCATCTCGAGTCGCTGATGCCGGCCACAAATCAGAAGCAGGGAGAATGCCTGTCCCCAGACCGATCAGGCGACTTGTTTCCACTGCTATGTTCAGGTGGTCGCCGGTTATCATCTTGACATTGATCCCAGCCGATCGGATCCGGTAAATGGTAAGTTGTGTGTCTTGCCGTGGGGGATCGAGCATGGGAATGATGGCGACAAACTGCATGGGGCCTTCACCTTCAGAGACAGCCAAGCCGACCGTCTTGTACCCCTGCGATGACAAGCGAAGGTCAACCTCTTTTAATTCATCCTTGAGAACGACGGCATCTTCGCACTCCCAGCAGTCTCCTCCATCTTCCCCGGTGATCAGAACTTTGTCCACAAGCCCCTTTGAGATTTTGAGCTTGCCTTTCTCTTCGTGCTCGCAATACACAACGGTCCGCTTGACGGTTGGGTTGAAGCCCACAAACTTAGTCTTCTTGTATTTTGCCATAAGCTGTTCGGCCTCATCAACTCCAAAGTGTTCGCTCCCTGAACCCAGGACGGCCTTGTCTATCGGGTCTTCCTTGTTTGCTGGGTTGGATGCCAAGCATGCATAAAGCAGCGCATCATCTTTTGGCAGCTTATTGCGAGTCCATGTTCTGTGAGGCAGGACCCTCATATCAGCTGTTGTCAATGTGCCGGTCTTATCGGAGCACAAAACCGTCATGGATGCGATTTCTTGGAGGGCGGTTAAATGTGTCACAATGGCTTTCTTGCTGGCCATGCTTGCCGCTCCGATCGCCATTGTCACCTGCATTACCAGCGGAAGCGCGATGGGCACAGCACCGATCACCAACGCCAGCACATTGAGGAGCGCCTTGGAGAACGCAGTTCCCCGGTGGGCGACATCAACATACAGCACGACACCGGCATCCACGAGCGCTAGCAGTATAACAGCATGCACCACCTGCATGATCTTGGTCTCAAAGATGCCCGGTTGATGGCCAGAGGCTTCTGCCACAAGGCCGGCAGCTTGCCCTATCTCTGTGTTCAGCCCTGTCTCCCTCACTTCGCAGTGGGCCTCACCCTGCTTCACAATGCAGCCTGAAAGCAGCAACTTCCCTGATCCCGTCGCCTCGCCTTCGCGATCCGGACGAGGAATCTTGCGTGGAATGGGCTCACCGGTCAAAGCAGCCGTGTCCACCAACATTTCATCGCCTTCCAAGAACTCACAGTCCGCAGGGACGATGTTCCCACCGCGCAGGAAGATCCTTGGGCCGTAGGCACATGAGAAGTGGGAAGCGTTCTCGACTTCCGGGGGTTTGCTTTGCTATAAGACAGGCTCTCTGGCATCCCACTGGATTGTGTCACTTTGCTGGAATGCGGAACCGTCTCTACTCGGCTTGAATAATCCTTGCTATGAGCGCTTCAACCCTTCGATACGTCAATCACTTGATACCCTTCAAACACAGCAAAGATTCACATCACCTGGCACGAGGTCTGCAACAGGAACGATGATCATGTTCCCATCACGCTTCACAGGAACCGTAGCCGTCATCTGAGCCTTCAGTGCGTCCAAGGACTGGCGGGCCTTGAACTCTTCGTGGAAACCAATAAAGGCATTCACAACCAACATGAGCGTAATAACTGCGAAGTCGGCCCAGTCTTCCGTGATGGCAGAAAGCGCCGCAGCAACGATGAGCATGAAAGGCATCATGCCAACGAATTGCTTTCCAAGCATAACATACCAAGGCTCAACATGCTCGGGTATCTCGTTCCGCCCGAATTGGCTAAGCCTTGCTGCAGCCTCGTCAGACGTTAAACCAGTCAATGGTCCCTCATCCGAGCCAGGCGGTGCATCTGCACCCGACCCTACCAGCGACTGATTACTAGGTGCCAAATTGGCGGCACTCGCGCTTGGGGCATGTATAGTGATTTGTATTCTCTCAGGTTCTGACGGTCGACCATCACCAGTGAAAGGAGACCGCGTCAACTCTGGGTCCCACTCGGTCTGGGTCTCACTCAGAAGCGGCGCCTTCTTAACCTCGCCCGCATCATGTGCCGCCATTGCAGAACCGAAGATCTTGCTATTCCCCCGTCGGATGGCTCGTACACTGTATGAACCACCAAACCACAAGCATTTCAGAAGTTCAAATCATGCATCAGTATCTGACAACTGTGGAGCATGGGGCGGAAGTTGGACCTGCTGCACAAACTCCAGGAATCTCACTCGCAGCGCCTTAGCAAGCATCGATGTGTTCCCGAACCTTCCCACGAAAAATAAGTTGCTGCAGTTCAACGAGTCACGCTCTAAGCAGGGATCTGCCGAGACATCCAGCAATCGTGTTGGCAGATGCCTTTCCTCGCCGGATCTTCTGTGCAAGGCAAAGCTGCTTCCAAATGCGTGCGCTACACTGCGCTCTGCTCTCCGCAGGTTTTCCGAGTTCCAAGCGCTCTTTTCCTTTTGGATCGTGGCTTCTCAGAAGCCCGCGGTTCTAAAACTCGCTCTGGGCCCTGGCTCCGGAGTCTTACACTGGTGCTGTCTTGCGTGACATGACCGGACCGTGCAACACGCAACACCCTCTGCACAATTCGATCTTAGACTAATGGGCCCTCAGCATGTCACCTGCAGGATGCCTACCCGTGCACTAATCGAATTTTAGGAAGATGCAGGATGCAGCTGCTACTGACTGCTGCGACTCATCACTCCGCCCTCTATGTACAGAATAAACACTATAGACCTCAGCACAAGATGGAGTTGCTACGAAGCAGGTCAAGCAGTAATTGCCCAGAAAGGATAGTGTGCCAGACCTTCAACAGTGGTAAGTTGATTGCATCCAAGATCATCCAAGTCACCGAGATCTTACATCACGCCATCAGTGCCTCAGACTTGAGGTCTGAGACCATCCAAGTTTTGGTGCCGCAGTTCTTCCGCCGCACCTGCCAGCCCAGCGGCTCGTTTTCCTCTTCTCCCTCAGCTCCCTCTTCTCCCTCCTTGCGCTCCCGCATGCTCCCGCCTTGCGCCAGTTGCTCCAAATGCCACAGGCCGCTGCCAGCATCGAAAGCAGGCCCAGCCTTGTAAGGCTCTACTAGTACCACTCTACAAAGCGAAGAACACCAGCTTCGTGACTGCCAACTCCCTGCAGCTACTTGCAGGGCAATCAACAATTCCATGGATTGAGGTTAGGCCCAAATCACCTCAATGGTTTGCGTAGGTCCTACTTGTAGGTCGCTCCGGTTGCTAGCTAATGGTTGGAACTTTCTTGTGCAAAGGTCCAGGCTAACAGCCAACCGCTGTGCTTCATCCTGCATTTAAAGATTTCACAGTACGTTTGGGCTGGTGGCTTTGTTGTCCGAGCTGGTTGTGGCATTGTATGTGGAGTGTATGAGGTGACCGATGTCCCGACAAATGCAAAGGCTGGTACATAGTTCCAGGAAACCAACAACAACGTAAATGAACGCCACTGTTGCATCGATCCCGCAGTTAATTTTAAAGTTTGCAAAGTCTGCCGTTCCAGAATGCCTTTTCCAGACCGGCGGGTGCCGATTACCATTTTGAGAGAACGGCTGGAAGCCCCGCGGGCTCAGCTAAACGGCTGCCAAACAAAAAGAAGCAAGCAGCAACACACTCCGAAAGTTCGCATCAGAAACAGAAGAACAGAAGAAGAAGATTGAAGCCCCTCCCAAGTTCGACAACCCCCGGCCTCGCATGGGAGGCTTTCGCGAGCTTCAGTTTCGAGAGGAGGACTCTGTAGCTGGCAAACATGCCAAGGATCTCCAGCACGTGAAAAAGACGAGCGTCCTCGCATTTGCAGGGCCCACTATGTAGGTCTGTTTTTTTCCGCCTTCTTTCTGTACCCTTAATTCTGAGACTCGGTCATCTGGATCTTCCACACCTGAGGTGACAACACGCTGGCGGCAACCCACATCGACAACTCAGAACTGTCACTGGGTGCTGTAGAGAGGCGACGAAGGCCGAGCCTCAGCAAAGCCTTATACAGCAGGAGCAAATTGGCACCTCAGGTATGACGGTATGGGTGTGCTTCGGTCCGTCATGTACCGGCTGCATCTGCGGACTAGCCGAGGCTTTCGCAGATCGCAAAATTCAGCCTCCATATGGACGCCCAGTTGCGCTTGCGCTTGACGTCTCAGAGTAGCTCACCAGCAAGCAGATATCATGATCACGGCGTGCCACAAATCAGCTCTGAGCTTCTGAAGCTTGCAGTCAAGCTCCGCTAAGCGTAAACACTTTTGAGAACATCTCTCAGAACTTTTCTGGGCAGAGAGTGGGTGAGAGAGCTGGAGCGAGAGAGAGAGAGAGAGACAGGGGAGAGAGGGGAGAGAGGGGAGAGAGGGGAGAGAGGGGAGAGAGGCGAGACAGGCGAGAGAGGAGAGAGAGGAGAGAGAGGAGAGAGAGGAGAGAGAGGAGAGAGAAAAACAGAGGAGAAAAAAAAAAGAGGAGATAGAGAAAAGAAGGATATAGAAAAAAGAGGAGAAAGAGGGAGAGAGAGAGAGAGGGAGAAAGAGAGAGAAAGCGAGAAAGAGAGAAAGAGAGAGAGAGAGAGAGAGCCCATCGCAGCAATGCAGAGAATATGTTGTCCAGGCCAGATGAAACCCGGTTCATCCTTCATAAATAAATCTTCATCTTGTGAATGTCACGAAAGCAGTCCAAGCATCAAAAAAAAAGTCTTAGAGGCTCATTCTCAACGCGAACGGCATCAGCCTTATACTCATCATTATCACACATCATCAGCACCATCATTTCCATCATCATCTTCATTGCCATCAAGCATCATCACCATCATCCTCATCCTCATTCTCATCATCCTCATCATGTTCTTTTCCATCTTCATCATGGATTCCTCGTGCGATAAGGCAATCCACGAAGGATTGGAGTAAGTTTGCCGGCCACGTGCAATTTATATCTCATTCTTGTCAAGCCAAGATAGTTGCACGCGAGTGTGCCAAGACTCGACATGCGTTTAGAACCACGAAGGCAAACAATCTGCGTTTAGAACCACAAAGGCAAGCAATCTTACGCTTCAGCTGCGACAGACAAAACAGCGTCACGACTTCAAGCTGGAACGACACTTCCATCGAAAAATCAAATTTCCAACCAAGGACATGGAAAGTACCACTGGATCAATGTGGACTACCCTGATGTCTACAGCTGGGCTTCAAGCTTGCGACACCTCCCAGAGCTCTCAACACAGCCCCGTTCTTGCCTAAGCTGGCGACCGCACAAAGTAGATGTTCGGCAGGAGCGAAGAAACCAAACACAAGCAATGTAAATCAGCCATAGGGACGGAAGCCCTTCCACATCCTGCGATTGACCAGCAGGTCACAGGCATCTAGCCAAAATAGCTCATTCCCGCGGACCTCCGCTGCATCTGTGGAACTTCTTTCGAGCGCACGAGACCAACCGACGCAGCCCAGAGAAGGTTGTCACCTGTTTCTGAAGACTTCGTGACTGGCTGCGATTCTACGTACACTGCGCCTAGGTAGTAGAAGAAAGAGCAGGTGTGACCAAGCCTGGGTGGAGTCAGGAGGACAGGGCTAGCAGAAAGCAACTGCCGGAAGGACAGTAACTCAACGACGGCGACTTGGCCAGCTATCTCCATCGACCTTCCTCTTCCTGTCTGGAAATTCCACGTACACATCCCTACAGCAACCTCGGGCAACGGCATATCAAGGATTCCACATGCTGCAGGAACGGACAAAGTTCCATGCTCCTGTGCACCCTGGGAGAATCGACTCCACCCTCGACGAACCTTGCACAAGTTCAACAGCATAGAGCCGGCTTGTGGCTCAGTCTCTGTCATGGCAAGCCTTGTAGACTTCTCTGAACTCTTTGAACAGTCTGAAAATCTTGCGTCCGTCACTGAGGCTGTCCTCCGACACAAGCAAGACAAAGGGGGTCTATCCAGGTCTCAAGATCATGATCGTCCTCCATCCCCCTGTACATCCAATGCCGCTCGCTGTCTGGCTCGGAAAGCACCTGCGACTGCTTCCGCTGGCTTGTCGGATGCACTTACCCGCTCACACACTCAAGGACAGAGTCACCTCGCTGGCGAATTTGCAGTAGCCCTGCATCAGAGCGCAGAACTTGTCTCGCCCCGATGAGAACTGCAACACCTCGGCTCCGCAGGTCATGCCGGAAACCCCGAGTGTTTTTCAATTCAAGCCGTCGCATCGTAGATGAAGTTGAAAGCTGTTCCCACGCGCTCATCGTAGACCTAAGCACGAGTGATTGCATTGGTGAGCCGCTCCGACAGCAAAGAACGAGGCGCACCGTCGACACATGCCAGTTCAACGTCTCCACCAATCCCGGTGAGTTGAGGATGCCGGTGTCCACCCCCTTGGTAACAACTGGAGTCTTCTGCGAACAGCTGCCTCCAATCGCCAGTAGCAGCAGCTTCGGCGAGGCGTAAGGCCTCCGCCATATGACTTGGCTGAAAAACCTCGGCGAACTGAGAAACCACTGGCACTGGCAACTGATCTATGGAGGCAAAAACACTTAGGCCCATGCGTGGCAGCAGCTGGCAGCACGGAGCTACAGCAAGCGCGCTGAAAAAGTGTTGACACGTGGACGGCTCTTTGGAGTCTGTCACAATCGTGCTGTCCTTTTGTGCTTTTGCATTGCCTGCTGGCTTCAGCTGTCGGAAGACTGCACGCTGCGCCAATCGGGTACGAGCAATGCAGAAGAACGGGCTGACCGTGCCGGGCAGACGATGTCTACGTGTTTTGTCTTTCACAGCAGCATTGGAATCTTATAAATTCAGAAACTCATGAATGTGGTCCTGCTTCTGCAGCAGCTCCATGCGCATGTGTCCTGCCCCCTCGGAAGCATAGAAGCAACTCAGCTGTATGCGAGTTGAACAGCCCAGCGGCCCCGGCAGGGCCCCGGTAGCCTACATCCAAACTGAGGGCCGATCAGCAGATGCCGACGAAACATCACCTTCTTAGGGGCAGCAGTGCACATTGTCCTGATCCCTGAGCTGTTGCAGTGTAACTTGAACCGCTGTGCGCTGTCGCAAACTGTGGCGTTTCGCCTCTTCACGTGCTGTCTGTGTTGCATCTACAGTGCTTTTCCTTTCTTTCTGGCGACAAGGAAGTCATACTGAAATTCCCGCACCAAGCTATGCTGTGCCTTGAAACTGGTCATGGGGGGTGGCGTGGGACACACGTCTTTGTCTTGGACCAGATCGCGACCTCATGTGCAGGTGAAAGGAATTTCAATCAGTTAAACATGTAGCAGCCACACATAGCATCCGGACAGAGAGCGGCCCGAATGCATCGCGAACTCCGACGGCCTGACACATCAGAAACTAGAAAGCAGGGCAGTGCAGCGAAATTGTTGGGAAGTGGAGCCTCAGCCTGCCAGTGGGCAGCAAGCAGCCTGAACATGCAAAGCGCGCAGCACCAGTACCACAGCACCACAGCCCTTGTGTGCCTCATCCTTGCTCGAAAGCAACGGACAAGGACGTCACACAAGCTAACCGTGCTATTAGCGAACTCTCCATCGTATGACTGTAAACACCTCAGGCCACAACGATGAGATCCGAAAGTAGTCCGACAGTTGCACAGGCGATATGTCGTCCTTGGTTGGCCGAGTCGGGCATCTGAGGCCGGTCCTTTACCGATGATCCGTCCCAAAGCTCTCCTCGCTTTGTCCATGGTTTCCCTCAGAATCACCGTGGTCTTGTAAACAAACTTCGCCACAACCACTCTTTGAAAGGTAATTACATGATACATGCTGCCATTCGCACTGCTGATGTATCTAGGTTTTCCACAACATGGATTTCTTCAAGAAGCTCCGCCCTTCCAACACCTTCTAGTTGCTATCTCCCACTTCTGGCTTGTCTGCGCGGGGGAGGTGTTAATGCAAGGCCACCCCTGTACCCCCACCACGTTTGTCTTCTGTTCCGCTCCGACATTTGACAGCTGCTCCATGGTTGATTAGGTGATTAAGGCATCCCTGGCTCAAGCCCTCTCCAGTGATCGCGGCACTTCTGAGGCACGCTAGTAGGGAGGCGCTGTACTACGTAATGATTGAACATACTTTCACCAACCTCATCCAGGATCCAGCAGCTCAACGAGCCGCCCACTTCCCGGAGCCCACCCAAGCCAGGGGAGCAAGGACTGTGCACTACGCGGGACCACCTTCATGGCGGGTCATCATATAGCTTAAACATGCCCCGTCATTCGGCGATTCCAGATCATCACATATCTTAAACATGCCCTTTCGTTTGGCGTTTCCGGTTCATCATAAGCCTCAAACATGCCCCCTCATTCGGCGATTCCGGTTCATCATGTGAATCATAAATCTTCAACACGCCACCTGATTTGGCGATATGTCTCTTCAACACGCCCCCTAATTTGGCGATTCCAGTTCATCATTCATCCTGAACATGCCCCCTCATTCGACGATTCCGGCTAATCATACAGCTTAGACGTTTCCTCTCATTTGGCGATTCCGGTTCATGACATATCTTGAACACACCCCTCATTTGGCGATTCCGGCTCTCCACATAGCTTAGATAAGCACGCCCCCTCACTCGGCATTTCCAACTCATCACATATCTTAAACACGCCCCATCATGTGGCGATTTTGGTTCATCATATGTCTTAAACATGCCCCCTCATTTGGCGTTTCGGGTTCATCATATATTTTGAAGTCTTATACTCCGAAGCGCACATGTCGTGGGCTATTGCCCCTTCGGGAGCGAGGCTCAACCGGAAGGTTCTGGGTGAAACTGAAAACGCACCTCTGGGACCACGCGTACCTCAGCCAGTGTGTTGAAAGAGGGGCTACTTAACTGCGCAGATTAAAGTCCTAAACTCCTAAACACGCCCCTTTATTTGGCGATTACGGTTCATCATCCATCTTAACACGCCCCTCATTTGGCGATTCCGGTTCTTCACATATCTTAAACAAGCCCCCTCATTCGGCGTTTCTAATTCATCAGATTATCTTCAACACGCTCCCTCATTTTGCGATTCCGGTTCATCATACGTCTTAACATGCCCTCTCATTTGGCACTTCCGGTTCATCACATATCTTGAAATATGTCTTAAACATACCCCCTCATTTGGCGACACGCCCCCTCATTTGGCGATTCCGGGTAATCATATATCTTCAACACGACCCCTGAGTTGGCGATACGTCTCTTCAACACGCCCCCTCATTTGGCGATTCCAGTTCATCATAAGCCTCAAACACGCCCCCTCGTTTGGTGATTCCGGCCCATCATGTATCTTAAACACGCCGCCTTATTCGGCGGTTCCGGGTTGTCTTAAAACACGCCCTCTTATTTGGCGAGTCCGGTTCATCATATATCTTAAACACGCCCTTTCATTTGGCGATTCGGGTTCATCATAGATCTTAATCTTAAACATGCCCCCTCAGTTAGCAGTTCCGGTTCAGCACAAAGATCAAACACGCCGACTCCTCTGGCGATTCCATAAGACTATAAGAGCAACGCGTAAAAGCATAGGCGTAAAAGCAAAGAAGCGGACAAGCAGAGAAGCAGAAAAGCCGAAAAGCAAAAGCAGAAGCAAGAACGAGCAGAATACGACGAGCACAAAAGGCAGAAAGAACAGCGGAAAAAGCGGACAAGCGGAGGACCAGAAAGCGACGCCCACAAGCAGAGAAGCGGAAAAGCAGAGTCTACATTACTACTATTACTACGACTACTACTACTACTACTACTACTACTACTACTACTACTACTACTACTACTACTACTACTACTACTACTACTACTACTACTACTACTACTACTACTAGTAAGGGTCTCGGCTTGGAACAGCCCGAGTGTAGGGCCGCTGGTGCAACATGGAGCTCCTGCGATTCCTGCCTGCTGCTTTTCTGATTGCGGCAAACTCTGGCCTGCAAACAGCTAACACACAGGACAAGCTGCGCTGGTCCCAATTCCAGCGGCAGGGGGGACATATGGATCTAGACTGCGCAAGGGCGCCCCCTGTAGACCCGAGGGTTCGAGCAGAGCCCAGTGCTGCTCGTGAAGCCGTTTCGACGGTGAATTTTTCTGGAACGAATTCAGAGTTACATTTTAGCTGGGTGAGAAAGCGCTCTTTCAGAAGGGCGAGGCGGAGAGCCTCCATACAAGGCGGAACGTGGTATCGTGGTGTTTGGCGCACGGCCAAGTCTTTGGGTGTGACTGAAGGAACGAGTGTGCAGATCTCCCCTGACCGTACGGCTCCCACGCTACAAGGACGCAGGCCTCGAGTCCGCTTGCTCACGTATAATATCGGCGGCATGAGTGCAGATCTTTACACAGTCTTTTTGGTTTGGCTCCGGGACCAGAAGTGTGCTGACATTATTCTGTTACAAGGGGTGCATTGGGGCTTTGGCCGTGAGGACTCGCAGTGGACGCGCGAGGGCTGGCACTTTGTTTCCTCTGCCTCACCTGACAACCGGTATGCGGGAGTTTGTGTTTGCATTTCGGACAGGTTTGCCAGGGCTTCGGATATTGATTTCCATGTCTGGTCCCCAGGGCGGTTGCTACATGTACGGGTCCATGGCAGAACCATACCGCTCGATATTGTTTCTTTCTATCAGTGGGTTCCGCAAACAAACTCTGGCCATACACAACGGCGCTCGGACCTATGGGCAAAGCTGGATCGCTTGCTCTGCACGCTGCCGCGCCGCAACGTGCTGGCACTGGCAGGAGACTTTAATGCGGTCTTTCAGCCGCTTGGAGTGCATGTAGGGCATGGGGTTCTGGCAACTACACGCAATCCGGATGAAGAGTTGTGTGACATTCTCCAAAGCCATGATCTCTGCGTGCTGAACACTTGGAAGAGTTCGAGAGCTAACGCATGTTCCACTTTTCGGCATGGAGATACGCGGTCACAGCTGGATTATGTCATGACACGCCGGTGCATCACAGACGCACAGGCACGTTCTTCCTTCCCGATTGCTCTGGACCTTGCCCCGTGGCGACAACGACCAAAGCATTGGCCGATTCAGGCCAGCCTGCCTCTGATTGGCAGTTGGGTACTACAGCGTAGAGAGCCTAAACGCACCTTCACTTTTTCTGTTAAGGCGCTTCAGTGCCCGGCAGCCAAACCGCACCAATGGCAGACCTTCTGTGCTGCTGTCCGACAGGAGTTGGCGATGCTTCCCCGTCCGGTTGAGCTTTCTGTTATGAACACCAAAGTTCTCCAGGTGTGTGGCAACTTCTTCCCACCTGATAGGCATAGGAGTACCCAGGGCACGGTTGATCAGGGTCTTGTTGGGGCGGTTAAGCACATGTGGTCTACTTTTATAGAATACACCAAAACCGTTAAGCCATGAGCGGTCGCGCTAACCTTTTACTCAGAGGGCTTGGGCACAATAGTCAGCGGTATATAGTACACAACATGATGACTGTACACGACCATACAAACTCCTACGCAAGCTGCGATGCAAAACTACCCCCCCCTCACCTAAAGGCACGGTCACTGCATTCAAAAACACAACATACCTTCGCCTGCAGGTGGAAGAGCGCTTCGGCTCGGAGTTTGACGATCGGCGTGGAGTTGCCTCCCGCGTCATCAGTTCAGCAAAAGTACATGTGACTATCGTGTGCCTCGAGGAAGGGTGCGAAAACTGCATGCGAGCTTTTCTTCAAATGCAAGACGCTGGTTTCAGCGTGGAGCAAGGACGATAGGAGTTCGCCGCACAGCCACTTGAAAAATATCACAGGCCGGGTGAACATCCCTCTTGCTCGAAAGAATCAGACTACTGGGTCGGCTTATCAGTTCCAACGCCATCCGCGATTGCGCCACTCACGCCAGTCCTGGTTGTCCCAGTTCTGGCCGCGCCATGATCCCCAGGATGACGAAGACCAATTCTGCCACCAGGATTGATTATCCCAGTCCCAGTCGCGGTTGGTGCGATCGGCGGCCTCGGCGTTAGCCGGGCTTTTGCCTTTTCCCTTCTCTGCTGCTCGGGCATATGTAGAGCCCTTGCCACCACCTGGCGGATGCTGCTGGGCATACTTCGGCTGGGCAGCACGACTTTGATTGGCCTTTTTGATGGTTTCATCAACCGTCTCCACCATGAAGGGTAGGTCCTTTGCCAAAACGGTCTGCAGGTCCGTACCCACTGCAGCGGGATCGTAGTTGAGGAGATCCACCTTGCCGTGGCCAAAAGTCTGTAGACGGATGCCCCCCTTTTGCCTGGCGATGTTGTGAGCGAAATCTTGGAACGAAAGGATGGCTCCGTACCATGTAAATGCTACTGGCGTATCCTCCGGCGTGGACGTTAGTCCCGCTGCGCACAACTTGCCGCCAATGCCATCGTCTCCGGTAAAGAAAACGATACGACACTCTGGGACCTCGTCCGTGCGGATCTGGTGCGTGGAACTCGCCGCTCTGGAGGATCCAATAGCCAGCATGCGTTGTGATCGAGTGCGGCCAGGGTTCGGAAGGTAGGCGAAGCAGAGGCAGTCGAGGGCACGGATCGTTCTGCGTGTGTATCCCTCTTTGGCCATTGAAATTGCGTATTCATTGTCATGATTGAACCTCGCTACGCAATCAGTGTAGCCCTTTTTCACGGCTCTCTGCTTTGCCACTTTGGCTTTCCGAATAACCTCGCCTTCTAAGGAGTTCATGCCACGGCCGGCGACATCTTTCGATGCGCTTTGAAGGCTTGGCCTCACTCCCACTCGTTCAGCGGCATCACCCATCTCCTGAAGCAGAGCTTCACGCCCACGTGCCAACAGCGTCCGTCTGCCCTGTGCCTTCAATTGACCTGGTCGAACTGGCCCTCCGCATTGAGAGCAAATCCTTTGGCCTTGAAGACACTCAGCTTTGCAGTGGTAGCATTTGATCTTCTCCAAAAACGCGGCGGATGGCTTGGTCTCACTACCAGCATAAAGTACTGGTTCTGGCCTTCCCACCGGCTCCTGGATTGCTTCAACTGGTGTACCCTCAGCATCCAGCGTCACCGTTGTCGCCATTCCGTCACCGATGTACACGGTCCTGATTGGAGGACCCGGCTGTGCAATGATGGTGCCTGGTTCAACAAGCGGCCTCTCCTCTACGGAGGGCATTTGCTCATCATCAGGAGCTTCATCGTCGTCAGCCTTTGCAGGGGCATCGGTGATAGCCAACGATCCCTCAAGCACATCAGCAACATCTGGAATGGGCGGTAGGGATGTTTCCTCAGCTGGAAGGGTACCATGTTCTTCATCAATAGGCGGTGCGAAATTGTCCTGAGTCGTCTCCTCGGCCTCGGGTTCATCAAGAACGATATCGATGCCGGCCTCAGCGTTAGCTGGGCTTTCTCCCTGCTCTTCATCAGGAGGTACAGCGCCTCCTGCACGGGACCAGAGTACGACATCGCGTTGAGTATCGTTGATGAACAGGATTGTTGAGCCGGGCACTGCTTCGGAACACAATATGCCATCAGATTCCGTAACGAATAGATCGCAAGCAGCTTCGAGGACCTCCCGGGTGTCAAAGACGATCTCAATTGGTGCGCTTGCACGGAGTCCTGAACGTGCCTTCTGCTCTTCGAGCGGCAGCGGCGCAAAATAACAATGCGCCTTCTCAGAACCCCCAAAACCCGGCAACAAACGATCTTCCAGAATCGCATACGCCGCATCATGTGTTGTGCGGTGATAGAGCCTGGGCGGCGCCTTGTCAATCGGGATCAACGGCCTGCCCTCTCGGGCGGCATTAGCCAGCTCTTCAGAACGCTGCAGCGTAAGATATGCCTTTGCAATAGAGGCATTGTCGAGCTGCAGATTGCTGGAGTGGCCTTGCGTACAACCGACGTAGACCGGAAAAGCCGGTTGCCCAATTGCATCGGCAGCACTGTCCATTGGTCCGCGAAACATAAGGCGCTGTTTGTTGTCGGTGGCGATCATGTCGAGGAGGCTTCCTAAACCAATGTTGCTTCCAGGTCTGCATCGATTAGCAACCTCAAGCACTTCCATGGCTAGTACCCATGGCCCGCTCCACGATCGCAGTTTAAATTGATTACCCTTGTTTTCGAAGTTTCCTCTGATAAGTCCAGTGACGAACGTGACCATTTTGTGATCACATCTCGGGTAGTGTAGGCCTGGCGTCATGTCTTTTTGGAACACTTCGATGTACTGGTCGGCCTCCTCTTGCGAGGGGCATTCGTTCCAGTAATCATACAGGGTAATGCCAGTCATCTCGGCGAAATCATAGGTGTCGTTCATGAACCTCATTCCGCGCGATCCCTGCACTGCGAGCTTGGTCAATCGCTGCTTGTCGGCCTCAGCCTTTGCGAGGCGAGCTCTTTTTGCAGCGTGCTCGGTGCCAGAGTCGCCAGACAGAATGCCTCCACCATAAATGGATGCGTCGATCGGCATTGGTCGAATATCGCCAGAAGACGAAGCTGCAGTACTCGCCGGGGTAACGGCCTCCACCTTAGGTGGGGCTTTGTTCCATTCCGGCGAATTGATCTCCTCTTCTGTTGCGAAAACACCGGGCGCGACGCTGATGACATTCTGAATCTTCATCTCCTTGAGGAAGTCGGGGACCTCAGGCGCAGGCAGTTCGGCGTGACTTTCGTCACGCTTCTCCTCCCAGTATGCGCCGTCCCACGGATCCTCCTCCGTTGGCTCCGCTTTGACTTGCTTGCTTCTTGTCATCCTCGCAAGAGCCGCTTGCAGGACATGGTTATCCACTGCGTAGCGACCACGGGAATCAAAATAATTTTCAGCAAGCAGTGATTGGAAGGCGGTTTCGCCCATTTTCGCTATTGCTCTGGAGGCGTAGCGCTCGGCGATCTCGATCTGCATGATGTGGGCTAAACCCGAAACCATCTTGCGGCGGGATTCGCTGTCCTCGCGGAAATGGACGTTGTCATTGTAGAGTGCCAAGTCTCCAAGGAAGGGGTGGATGTCACAGGCGGCGAGTCCTCTACGGACCGCTTCGTCCTTGAATCGCGCAATGCATTCATCGAACTGCTTTGGCAACCCGTAGACGAAGCTGCGAATTCCTGTGCAAATCACAATGGACCCCACATATGGAGAACGGCGCTGCAGGTCTGCAAGCGCTTCAAGGTTTTGGCAAACTCTCCGACAGATCTTTTGCCAATCTCCGCGGGCCTCTATGGGCGATTGATGGTCCCACCACGTCGGGACGCCGGGGCTGCAAAATATCCCGTATCTGCCGACGATCTCATTCGCCATCCAGACAATCTGCACGTCCACCAGCAACTCTTGGTCGCCAGAGTAGCGCAGAGCCGTCTGGTCACAGAGGATCTGAGCCCTCTCCCGAAGTTCGGACAATGTTTTGCCCCACAGGGGTTCGTAAATTATCTCCCTGTATTGCAGATAGACCCCCGAGCTCGCTGCCTTCAAATCCGAGGAAAGGTCTGTCCTCGTTCTCTTGCCAGCAACGAAAACAGTCGTAGAGTCGGAGAGGAGGATGAGCACCCGCTTTCGGCCTCGATTTTCATCGGGCTTTAGCTGCGACATGCCAGACTGCGTCAGTGCTGCCACTCGGTTGAGCCCAGGATATCGATCCGTTTCAAAGCAGTTGTGAGCAGCCACTTGCACCGGCATGTACTGAAAAAGTGCTCGCAACTCTCCTTCGTCAATCGACTCTTGGAAGCCTATCGACTCGTGACTGATGACGGCCGCCCAAAGCTGGCGGCCCCAAAAATCGGCCAACTGCTCTTCGTAGGTCGCCATCGCTCTTCTACTCTCAGCTGCTACCACGGGACTAGGACCCGGCCTCAGCGTTAGCTGGGCTTTAGTTGTACAGTAAAGCGATGACAAAGCTGCGCATGCCAATCCTTCATGTACCTTAGGTCCATCATTGTCCTTAGTAGTATGCACTTGCCAATCAGCATGCAATGCCGAAACCTTGGTTTTCGATGTCCTTAGTCGTCCACAGTCCTGGGTAGCTTCGAGCAGCAGCCGCTTCAATCGAAAAGACGATGCAAAGATCAGCGACCCGCTCTTGTGTTTCTCAAGACCGAAATCGTGTGCCAACTTAACAACAGCAGGCATACACCACATCTCGTTGTTAGCTGAAGCTTCCAACAGCAGGTGGGGCCTAAGACGTTTGGTTAATCGGCACAACGACATCAACGATTTCAGACATTTGTTCCATTCGTGGTCCGGCAGCGATGCAAAGTAGAGAATCGGTTTAGTGCTTCCCCCCTCGTCGCAGAGGGCACGAAGATTGTTAGCGATTTTTGACATAGCTTTCGGATTCATGGTTTCAAGTTTGTTCGGGACAGGGATAACACGACAGGAATCATTTCCTGACAAGGTGGTTTCACTAGCGTTCCCAAAGTCAAGCAAAACCCTGCAAAAGTCCATCGGCCTCGGCGCGAGCCGGGCGTCTGCAGGAGCGGCCGCCGCAGACCCGAGCCTAAAGCCGTGTTTGTTGAGGGTTTCAAGATCAGTTGTGGAAAGCTTGGGAAAACCACGAGAGGTATACGCGGTGATAGAAAAACGTTTTCCGGTATAAGGCAACACGCAGTGTTTCTTGGCTGGGTCAAAGACAAAAGGTTTGCAATGGGTGTCATGCACATCCCCTTTGATGGAACGTCCTTGAGCGTCTTTCTGGAACTGCGCCTTAGTATCCGAAACAGTCTGATCTTCAACCCACAATCCACCTCCTTTGTGGTCACCAAAGCTAACCATCAGGTTCTTAGAACCCTTTAAGTTATGGGAATCAGCATGAACCTTTGCCATGTTGTCCTTGCTAATCACCACTGAGGTCCATGTGAAACCTGAGTCGGGAGAATGAGCTTTCACGAACTCATTCAAGTACCTGGCAACTGCGGGATACCTAGTGGTGCTTCTGGTAACACCTTGCATTCCACCGTGTGTCCAAGTTCCGTACACTTGATAATAGCCTTGTTTCTTTGATGCAATGCGAGGTCGCTTGGATTTCTTAGCTGTATGATTTGATGCAATCTCTTCACACAACCTTTCCAAAGCATCACAGCCATACTCCTTCAGGCGGGAAAGTTCTGAAGCAACCATCTCAACCTCCTGAATGGCAGCAGCTGCTTTAGCACGTTTGCCTTGAACCTCGTGTGGTGTAGGAGAGCGGCCTGGCTTTTCAGCCGGCTTCGCATTCTGCGCATCAGGTACATGATTGATGAGCCTAAGCGCGTGTTCCCACTTACCACGTTCAGCAAACGGTTTTGTGAAGATGTCTGCGACCTGTTCTTTGGTATCAACATTGATCATGTTGAAATGGCCCTTTTCGAACTGTTGCTTCATCCATGCAAACGAAAGTCGTTGCGTCCTATCGGTGTGACGAAGCTTTTCACTGTCACCCTTCGCAATGATGGTGATTGTAGCTTGGTTATCTTCTAAGAACTGAACCTGAAACTTTTCAGAAAGATGAACGTCCAAGCCATTTATATCCGCGATAGAGCGACCTTCATGACTGAGTTCACCATACCTGATTTCATCAAGCTCCGGGTCAATCCTTGCAACGATTGTTTCCGTGACTTTAGGTGATTCCGCCGGCGGCCTGGTCTTTCGACCGGCTGCATTAGCGGTAACCTCTCCCCAAAGGTAACACCACAAGCTTAAGCTAGGCAGGCCTTGTGCTCTGATGCCGTGATTCGCTGAAACTACTTCACTTTCGGTGCTAGACGTCGTGATGCTGGTCTGTTTCTTTGAAAAGGCGTTCAACGGGTAGTAAGTGTTGGGTCCAACCAAGAACAGTGCGCATCCTGATGTGGATTTGGAATCAAATTCTCCTGCCCAATCGGCGTCACAGAAGAGCCACAACTTACAGTCCGAAATCTTATCGCCAATAAAACCCTGCATCGTGATGTCCAAGCTCGAATTAATGTAGCAGATCAGCCGATGTAAACCGACATCGCAGTCTCTTGACCACTTCGTGACTCTAGAAGCGAGCGACTGGGTACACCGAAGTAAGTCCCACCTTGCCATTCTTGCTGCAAACAATACCTTCATGAGGACCCGACTGGCAATCGGTTGCAACCTCCCCTGGGGTTCGTTGCCTTCCACAGGTTTGGCTACTCTGTTCTCATGAAACGGCGTAGCTGCAAACTTCAGGGAATCACGTGAAACTTTAGCTAATTCACAGTACTTGTCGACACAGGAGACCAGGAAGTCCTTCATGTCATACGTCACAACGTTGACAGGCTTAGTCATAGCGGGGACGGGTTCCTTGATGATCGTATCAGTGCTCTTAAATCTAGACTGCTTAGCTTCGCGCTTAGCGTCTGATTTGCTTCTCATCGGCCTGCCCTTTCGGGCGGCAGCAGCGAGCTTAAAGTCGTCTGCCGTCGTTGGCATGATAGAGAAGATTGTTTTGCCCGTCCACCACTCGTTTCGCCTAGCAGGGCCCCCCTGATTGGAATCATCCTGTATCTGATCTCCATTCTCAAACTCTGTTATGCGTTCAGTTCCCAGAGTGGGAAACTGTCTCATGTCGTCTTCACTTGGTACGTACAAACGCTTTCTGGGGTACCTGTGATGTCTGATTGCAAGCGCAGCATCCGGATCAACCTCCCAATAATCTTCTGTTCTACTCGGCCTGGAGTTTCCTCCGGCTGCTGGTGCTGCAATTTTCTTGTCGAAGACATAAGCAAAAGGATGTGCGCTACGGTCAAGCATAACACCGTTCTGCTCTCGATGATTGCAACCAAAGTATCTCCCAAAAGGTTCCGAAGGATCCATATCCAAAACCTTCCCAATCCCCTCCCATCCCTTGGCAAGATTGTCCTTTGGTCCTGCCATTTTGAAATCGTCGACATAGACGACGAGGAGGAGATCTAATTCCGGATGGTAAAAGATACTTTGCCATATATCTGGAAGAACCGGGATCCACCCTATGCTCTTCAACTGAGCAGTGCAGTGTCGTTCCCAGATGCCGCCGCTGTCAGGATGTCCATACAGAGCTAGTCTGAGAGGACAAACTGGGTCGCGAAAGTTGCGCCACTCGGGCGGTCGACGATTCTTGGGAAGTCGAACCCAAGTCGCAATCCCTTTGAACAAAGCTTGAGTATACGCTTGTCGAGCATCAGCTTGCTGTTTTGCATAGCCTGGTTGGCTTCCGAACACATCGATGATTTTACCCGCTTCCATACTTGCAGGGCTAGAACCCAGTTCGGCGAAGATCGCGTGATCCGCATTTTCATCTCGAACCTGGTTCCCCTGGAACACAGAGCGTCCCTTGTAGTACTTAAGCGGATTACCATCCTGCAACTCGGAACCCTTAAGGCTGCAAATCTCGAACACGTTCCCGAAGTGAGCCTTTTCGCCTTTTGCCTTGGTTTCAGACAAGACGTCGTCGTACTCACGAACTTGTTTCTCAAGCCAACACCCTTTATCAAGAAGTTTCTTCCATTCTTTGTCCATAGCAGCCTGAGCCTCAGGGTTTCTGGCAACATCATTCTGATTGATAAGCTTGGCAACCACAGCGAAAAGATCCTCGCAAGTTTCCTCTAGCTTATCCAGAAATAAACCGTGCAACCTCTTCCCATCCTCAGGCGTCCTCGGTCGATGAGGTTCTCGATGTCCAAGGAGAACAGGCATAGCGGGAGCTTCTTTCTCTCGTTCTTCTTTTAATCTAGCTTCCTCCCGCGCAACCTTCTTCTCCCATCGTTCGATTTCCTCTTTTCGTTGTTGTGCGGAATACATGTGCCAGAATTCGGACGGGACATCAGGAGGTCTTTTGGAGCCTTTCTTGTTCCTCACAAGTCTAACCCCATCCCAGTTGTAACCAGCAGGGACCGGTCTACCGTCAGGATATTTCGTGGGATCAAACAGATCACCTTTGGAACTAGACGATGGCTCACTGGGCCTAGGCGCGGCCTCACCTTTCGGTGGGCTTTGATCGTCATCGGGTTCGGGTTCGGATAAGCCGATTTCATCAAGAAGTTCGCCTGCCTCACGAAGTCCCCGTTCCTTTTCTTCATCTGAAGCATGAATGTTCTGATCATCCAACAGTGGAACCTCGTGTGCCTCGCGATCCTTGATCCTTCCCGATTGAAGTGGGAACTCAAAACTCCCCTCAATCAACTCAACGCGCTTAGCCCTGATGACCTTGAGGTTACCGTCCTCAATCGTCCTTCACGGGTGCAATCAAATACTCCTTCTTCCAAACAAACCCTGGTTGGATATGGTATCCCAGGAAGATCCCTTCAACCCCAGTTGACGAAAACTTGGAAGTCTCCGGAACGTTCTGTTTAGGGTTATGCCAATACAAGACCTTAGCTCCGAAAGGAACAATCAATCCCGCAAAGGACTCCCCAAAGCGTGCCTCCCATGGGATTTCACCAGTATCCACTCGTTTTGTGAGATTGAGCGCAATGGAGTGGTGCTGAGCTGCTAAAGGCCAAAACCGTTCTGGAAGACCGGCTTGCTCCAAGTTCGAGCGCGTACCCTCTAGTACGGTGCGGATTTCCCGTTCGATGACGGCCTTAGTTTCATCCACGTACTCTCTAGAGGTGTTGTGCCTACATCGGAGTTCCTTCACAGCTGCTCCCAACTCCGGCGCGTTGTCAGAGTAGATAACCCCAACTTCGTCTTGCGTACCGAAAAAGTGCAGAAGGTCCTCATGCACTTGTTCCGTTGATTTTGTTGCGCTAGGATACACATACCTAAATTGCGAAAACACATCTTTGATAACAAGCGCCACCCTCTCATCCTGAAATCCAAAGTCCCTCAGATCTCTTGTCACGAGATGATCAATGGTAACATGATCCCCATACTTTTCACTGTGTATGGTCGAAGATCCCCCCTTTCTTCGAGCTTGGGGAGATAGCATCTTCGCCTTTTGGCACACTTTGCGGAATGGGTTCTTAGGACGATGGCAGAATTGATGATGGATGCTTTCGGCCTCGGCGCGAAGCCGGGCTTCTTGCGAGATTTCCTTTCCCTCATCTTCTTCCTTGTCACTATCGGGCTCGATTAAGGGGTCGTCCTCGGGTCTTTTGAAAGCAGTAATCGACAGAATTGGCGATCCATCAATCTTTTGATTTTTAACCCTTAGACTTCTGATGTCAACAGAATCCTCAATCTTGCTCCAAGCAGAGTCCTTGTAGATCCAAGTGGTCCTTAGCACGAACCTTGGATGACGAGGTGCAGGTACTCGCAAAGCCTTTGGCCGATGACCAATAATGATCTTTGATGCGGCAATTTCACTGCTAGTGATCCAACCTGGCTTGGCTAAATCTTTAGGCTTGATTGCAATTGGTGGTGCAGCATTGATTGCTTCTTCTATCTCGGAGTCGCTGTGGACGACTCTTTCATCCCCGGCCGGTCCTCTCGGACGGCTTTCTACTGGAAACCCGAAGACTCGTCCTCCGCAGGTGCCGCCAGTTCAACCTTGACTGTACCGGCGTTAAACACCTGAGTTCCAGCAGATTTCTGGGAATCATCAGCACTTGCTGGGCTCGCTACCGAGTCATCATTTGAGATCACTGGGACTCTACCCTTCATCTTACACTTGATGACTTTACCATCGGGAGCTATAAAGTATGGAACCTTGCCCGCAGGCCAATGGAAATCATATCCATCGTCCATGCATCTTCTCCCAACAGAACACACCGGTGGCGTGCTTTCCAGTAGATAGCACTCAATGTTTTGCTTCAGTTCAGGCATCGGGATGTTGGTTGACTTGATTCCCTGAACTGGACCATTAGCTGTAATCAAGTTGACCGGCCTACTAGCGTTTTCGATGGGAGCCTCTGGGTAGTAGATAGAGTGATCGTGCCTACTGATCAGATCTTCTTCACTGCCAGTATCGGCGAGGAATTCTAATCCCGCATTAAAGCTAGAGCATGCTGTTCTTTCCACGCTAGAACACAGCTCGCACTTCAACACTGCAACTGGGATCTCACCCTCTTCGCAGTCATCTGTGCACTCGTACTCACAGTGGCTTTCAATCCCATTGAGCATACAGGACATGATCCTGGCAAGCTCGTTCGCTGTTCTTATGGCCGTGCTTAGGTCCTGAACTGGAGGCTTTGGGCAGCTTTCAGCATCCAAGTAACAAACTTCGAAAGTTCGCGGTTTGGTCCTATGCTTCTTACCCTTACCATCCAATGGAATCTCCCGAATGCTTGGCTTCTCCTTGAACCTTAATTTCTTGAACGTTCCTGAAGCATCACCCTTAACGCCTTGCCCATTGGGCACAGCTGCCAGCGCATACGAAATGCAACAAGCTGCCGTGCGTCCGCCAGACTTTTCCTTGCTCTTGGACCTGCCCCTTTGTTTCTTTTCCTTCTTTGCTTTAGGATCCGGGGTCGGGCTCCTAGGCTTTTCATCGTTCTTCGCAGGGGCGGCCTGCTCAGTAGGAGCGGCGTCAGTTGGATTGGGCTTATCTTGATGCAGGAACCTACAGTCTTTGCCTTTGTTGCACTTGCCTTTCTTCCAAAAGGTGCAAATCGCGTTGATCTTCTTCTGAGGCGTTCGATGAGGACTTGGGGATCTTGACTTTGGTTTGTGGAGAAACTTACACTTGTCGCCTCTTGTGCATTTTCCTTTCTGGAAGTCGTAACAAACCTGTTGTGTTTTGGGACTCTGAGATCTAGGCGGTGTTCGTTGGCTCGATCCTTTGCTGCTTGTTCTGGATTTTGAGCTACTTCGGGACATGCTTCTTCCACGGCCTCCTCGTGAAGAGGGGCGACGTTCAGATCCGTACGCTGGGGCCCCGTATCTATCGCCATGCGACTTAGCGATGCGGTCACGGTTCTTACGCATCCGTTCTCTAGTTAGATGCTCCCTAATGGCATTGACGAGGAATTCATACGTGTGTACGGGGTTTCCTTCCTTTGCCCTGTCGTACAGCTGAAGATCGTACTTGATGTGGTGGGATTTCCGAATTTCCCTCAGCAAAATGTCCCTCAAGGTAACTTCATCCGGAACATGACTCATTCCAGCAATCACCGACTCGAAGTTGTAAAGGAAGGTAGCCAAATCGTCCCCAACCAACTTCACTTTTAGAAGGTCTTCTACGCTATAGAGGCTTCCGACTTCTTCATTAGTCTTAAAGTGTTGATGAAACATCCACAACACTTGTCTTCCCCTGACGGCACGTCCTCCTGTGGCCTCTGTTTCTTTGAAGTTTAGGACTTGCCTTGAAATCTCTCCTCTAGCGACTCTGGTAAGTGCAGCCAACAACTTCGTGTCCAATGTTAAGAATTTCCCAGTGTCATGTAAGGACTTGAGGGTAGCCTCTTTATCATATACTTCCTGCACCCAGCGAAATGCCTCATCCGGGCGATCGCTCGCAGCCCGCACAATCTCGCGGACCGAGATTCGCCACGATCGGTAGGTCTCTGGATTAGGGTAATCGGGAAGCTTGATACTTTCGGCTTCTTTCACCTTTGGTTTGCCCTCTTCATCTTCGGTCTTAGGGGTAAGCAAGCGTGCTGCCCTAATCAATGCCTCAGCTCCGAAATCAACATGTGGAACCCCGTCTGGATCAACAGTCGCCGGCTTACCCGTTTGGGCAGCTTTAGGAGACTTTTCCTTTTGTGGCTCTCTGTTCTCAAACCCAGGTGGTACAGAAGTTCCTTGCGGAGGTTCCTGAGCTTGCGGCGTTCTTCCGAAGATGTCCTTCATGTTCTCGGGAATCTCAAATGGATTTGAGAACGGGACAGCAGGATTAGGTCCTGGCTTCGGCGTGGCATATTGTTTGCCCGCTTCGTCCGCATTGGCTTCCATTCTTAGGGCTCGTTCTGCGGCAGCCAGTTCATCCTGCAGTCTGTCATTTTGTGCACTCATTTCAGCGATTTCAGTAATGAAACGCCGTTCCATACTCGCTTCGGTTTCTTCAAGAACTTGTTTGAATCGCATTCCAAGAAAATCAAGATGTTGTGCTTTGTTGCGTTCGCTCTCAGCAATCAGAGTAGTTCTGAGCTTGGCGATTTCCGACTGATGTCGTTGTTGGAAAATTGATTCCAGAATGTTCATTTCATCCCTGCATGTTGCAACTTCGTTCAACAAAAACTTTTCCCTTTGGGATGCGTTGAACTCAAATTCCGCAAACTGTGCTTCGCATTCTGCCATCTTCACCTCATGAAGGCGCTCGGCCTGTTCAGCCATGCCAGCCATTCTCACAAGATTATCATGCGATTGTTGGTTCAGAATGCTTGCGTGTCTTCTTTCAGCATCTGCCTCCGTTCGCTCTATTGCCATTCTTTGTTGTTCGGCTGTTTCACCCTGGTTCACAACATTGTACAAGGTATACTGTACGTTTGAGATGTCGACCGTTGGATTTGAGACAAATGGAGATAGGGTAGGACCCACTGGACCGAAGATCCTATCAAGTGCTTGGGATCCTGAGCTCGGTGCCGTAGGGCCCGCGCCAGCTGCTGTGAGTTGTTCATCAAGCAGTCGATCTCTTGTTTCGTCGTCCATCTCGTCCGATGATACTTCGGTTGTTTCTCCCTTTTCAGTAGTGAGCAGGGAGGGCGAAGTGCTCATGTACCAGTGTGAATACCAGTGTAAGAATACCACGGAGACAAAGTCAGCGAATACGGCTGATAACCTATAGAATACACCAAAACCGTTAAGCCATGAGCGGTCGCGCTAACCTTTTACTCAGAGGGCTTGGGCACAATAGTCAGCGGTATATAGTACACAACATGATGACTGTACACGACCATACAAACTCCTACGCAAGCTGCGATGCAAAACTACAACTTTTAGAGCCTGGCGAAGCGGACAACGTCGGCACACACCTGGAAGAATGTTCAGTGCATGGCGCAGGTTTGCGGAGTTTCGTGCAGCGAGCAGACAACTACGTAAACAGAGTGCCGCCCAGCGGAAACAACGTATCTACGCCATCATTGATAAGGCTGCTAGTGCTACTTCTAGAGACCAGATGAATGAACTCTACAATGTCTCTCGCATCCTTGCACCGCGACAGCGCAAGGAGCGTGTGCGAGTCCGGTCTGCCGATGGGACTATGCTTACGCCGCACGGGCAATTTAAGGCTATTGACAGCTACTTCAGGGATGCCTTCAAAGCCTCGATCCCATTTCGGTTTCATAGTGCCGCCCCTCCCCCTGAAATTCGGGCTACGGTTCTGTGTGATGCTAGTCGGGGTCTTAAGTCCAAGAAGAGTGTGCCAAAGGGCAGTGTCCCGCCGGAGGTCTGGAAGGCCTGTGCAGAGCCTTTTTCCGAGTGTCTTGCTGATGCGTATCAGCATAGTGTGCGAACAGCACCTTCGGAGCTGCCCTCAGAAGTCACCGACTGCAGCCTCTCCCTGATCCCCAAGCCAGGGAAAGCCTCCCGACTCCCTAAGGACCTTAGGCCCATTGGTATCCAGGATCCCGCTTCCAAACTGATTGCCAGGGCACTTAAGGATCAGCTTGTTCCCCAGGTTGCCCATGTTATGGACAATGCTCCCCAGTATGCTTACTGGGAGGGCAAAGGGATTGACCAAGCCATTTTTAGGGTTATAGGGCACTGTAGGCGCACCCGAAGTAGGCTGCAAGAGGGAGCTCTCGGTGTGCATGCGCGCCGTGCTGGAAAGCAGACAAGCACCTGCTACGGATCCATTATGGGTGCGATTGACATGAGCAGAGCATTTGACAACTTAACCCGGCCCACCCTGCTGCGAGCACTCCAGCATGCGCGAGTGAGCGAGTCCCTGCAACGGCTTTTGCTTGAGATCCACACATCCTGTCAGTACGAGCTGCAGCACCATTGTTACAGCTCCAAGTTTGACATGGAGAAGGGAGTTCGTCAGGGTTGCGCGGTTTCCCCCCTGCTCTACAGCCTGTTTACAGCATGGCTTTTAGCCGAGCTGGGCACACGGACTAGTGAGGAGTGGATCTCACGGCTGGTCACATGTTTCGCGGATCACACCCACCTCGCGTGGGAAGTCGAAGGGCTCACTGAACTTGGACTTCGTTTGTCGTTCCTTGCGAGCCACTTTTCAGCTGTTGCGCGAGTGTGACATGGTCGTGAACTCTGACAAGTCATCTGTTGTTGCTACGCTTCGGGGCCGTGCTGCTAAGAAGTGGCTGCGAGCGCATACTGTGTCGCGTGCTGGCAAGAAATGCCTGGACTTTGGATTGCCTGGTGTGCCGCTGTGCATACCACAAGTCGAGAGCTTCGTTTACTTAGGCATCGTTGCTTCCTACAAGCAGTTGGATTTACAAACCATCCTGCATCGGGCACAGACTGCCTCTGCCAATCGTAGTCGACTTAACAAACTTCTGCACAGCAGGCAACTCGCCCTAAGGCGCCGAATTAGTCTCTACGTCTCGTGCGTCAGAAGCACCTTGCTGTTCGGGATACATGCTGTTGGGGTCACGGATGCCTCGCTTAGAAAACTTGAAGCCGTGGATACCAGGCACTTGCGCTCAATTGCGCGCTCGCCGGTGCATTTGACGCATGAAAACAACATTGCACTGAGAGCACGCCTGAAGATAGGTAGCCCGGCCCAGGACCTAATTCAGCTTCTTCGCCGGAGAGAGCGTAGCAATGCCGACGCTACGTTCTGCGCGGCACTCCGCGACCTCCGTCTTGAGCTTGAGCGTTTTGTGTCCTCCTCGGACGGCGTGGAGCACGGCCATCCCCTGCTGCAACCGACTATTGTTCATGAGGGTGTAGCTTGTACGGAATGTGGCCTCTACTTCGACAGTATGCGTACCATGAAAACACATCGTACCAAAAAGCATGGTCGCCCTGCCTCGCCTCCACGCCGGACTCAGCCCGATCTAGTGGCAGTGCACGCAAAGGATGGCATGCCGCACTGCAGGCATTGTAATCGCGTGTTCACCCGGTTTGAAGCCCTTAGGAAACATCTTCGTGGATCCTGCCCGGTTCTGCATAAGAAGGTCAGTGTGATGCCACCAACCTCAGCGCCTTCCGATCTTTTTGACGAGGGGGACGGAGCGTGCGGAGCTCCTACCCCGGGTATGCCGCTTGGGCACTCGTGCCTGCTAAATTTCAATATTCAGGTTATAAAAAAATGGTACTGTCAGAGTTATTCTTGGAAGCAGTGACTCTTGCAGATGCGAGCGGGTTCGGGCTGATAGGAAAAACTTATGAATATCAACGTTCGCACTCCTGTAGGCTTGGATGATGCGCCCAGAAACGATAGTTGGTTGTTGTTGTGAGATAAAGTCTGGAAGCTTTGTTCGGGCGGAATTCCGTGCCGCTTCCTCTCCCAAATGCTATTGGCCGTTGAAGGGGATGATTGTTAGAATATAAAATTCGTTGGAGAAAAAAAGGCTTTCATTGAATATACAGCCGTGTACATGCGAAGGGTTTGATCAAAGACCATGTTTTGACAACCAGTGCTTCCCATCTGAAGTCGACTCGAACATGCTTATTCGCTGTCGAAGACATGCTTGAGCAGTTTGTCGCGTTCTGAAATTCTGAAGTCGTGTTAGGCGTACATGTTGCTGCATGTTCACTGCTGATTGCAGCGGCAGAGGCTCAGGTACACATAGCAATGTAGCGCAACACACAGGTGCTTTTCTGAATTTCGCGCGAGAGGTGACCCAAGTGGCACCGTATGATTTCGGGTTCTTGCGAAAGCAATGGGCCGTAGCATCACTTCGCCAACACTTACAAAACCCGTAGAATTAGCTCGTGCTGGTAACCCCTGTCAATTTCTGTAAGCCCCGGACCTCTACACTCTAAAGCTTAACCCGTTATCAGAGTTTCTGATGGCGATAGTGCCGTTCCGAGCGGATGCGGACAAGCTTTCGCAATGCTACGACCTGTTGCTGCGCTCTGCAGAACCAGTCCTCAGACACGGTACAGCCGAACAGGCTGGACATTAAATGCTGCATGAGAGTGAAGGCTTTCGGTTCTGGTGCAAGCTGTTTGTTTAGGGTCGGAGATGCGAAACACAGAACATAGATCCGAGAAGGTAGAAAATCGCCAAAGCAGAACAGCGCGGATTCCTTGACTATTCCCCACGCCCCTCACCCCGCGTTGTGCCAGGTGAGGATGTTCCAGCAGGCGATTCTTTTGCTGTCGGAAGTGACTGGGCTGGAGGCTGGGGCAGTAGCTTCTACGAAACTCGTTTGTGCGGTGACTCGGATCACGATGTTGGTGGTGAAATAGTGGTTGTGATGGCAGCGTTGTTATCAATGCTGCCACGCACTTGTTGAGGCGCAAACGGAGCTGTCTGTCGAGCCGGGAGGACAAGGTGTGCGTGCGCCGGTTTCGACGGCAT